>JAOVYW010073386.1:0-20120 GCA_025775045.1 Hiodon tergisus
AGTATATAATACATTTTCCCTTGCAGATAAAATGTATGACCAAAGCGACTTCAACTATGGTAAGGGTCAGTCAAATCCACTTTTTAATTTATGCTGTTTCTTGGCTTTTGTCTTGAGTTTTTCAGTTGTATTTATTGAGATGGGTTAATAATAATAATTCTCACTCTCACAAATGGTGTCTTTAGGAACGAGATGGAATTTAATAGCACGTACACAAATGAAGTATTTCAATTATTTGACCACAGAAACACAGAGCTATAGACTGTTCAGCACACGCAACTGTTATACTGTGCCTATTAGATTACGAGACCCTGAGGACCACTGGGGTGATCCTGGCAGTGATCATGTTTGTGAGTGGAATCCTCATCGCTTTGAGTGAGTACTGGTTTTTATCCCGGCGGTACCATTGTGGTCGATACTCAGTTAGACTCCTTGCACATGAATTGAGTAAATTATCCTTATTAACATTGCTGAATAATTCTCTTTACAATGTTGTAGTATGCTCGGTTTGTTTATTTGGTCCTTCCTGCAGTGTGGATTGGTAAATATCAATATGTAACGGAGACATTAAATTGTTTTCCTACACAAGTAGGGTTCCGCGTGTATCTCCATTCCTGTGTGGGAATTCGTCTGGTGTATTAGAGCTGAGGCGGCCCTTTTTTTACACACTATGTCAGTAAACCTATACATGGTTAAATTTACCCTTTACTCCACAGTCTAACATAGGATTTTTAAAAGGCCGAACTTTTAGGATAATCTTTGAAACTGGAACATTCCCTTCAACCAAGAACTTTGAACCTCGGACCCAGACAGCGTGTGTGTCCTGTTTCACAAAGGAGCTCGCTGGTTGCACAAAGCTGTAAAAATAAAACATTTTCCCTTCTCTCTCTTCCACCTTATCCCTTCCTCTATACCCATACTTCCTCCCTCTTAACTTGCATCACTGTTCTGTTTTCTCCAACAGGTAAAAAATTCAAATGCTCAAAATCCTCATCCAAGTAAGAGTTTGTTTGTGGCTCGCAGATCCTCCGCTCTGCATGTGGATTGCATTGTGCTTATGTGTACACAGGAAGACCGATAACCAATAACATAACTGATGGACCTTCAGCATCGCTGCTATGTGTCCCACTCCTTTGCCTGTCCCTCTCCTCAAAGGCTTGTGTTCTTGCCAGAGCACAGATGCCAACGGGATGTCTTGAGAAACCTGAAACCCTAACCTTAACCACTCAAATTAAACTGGCTTCCTTGCCCAGACCCTTGTTAGCAGCATAGACTATATGGAATGCTGTGCTACGGAAACCCGCTGTTTTAGCTAAGCATGTTTAAAGTGCCTTAGTCACCTTGAATAGTATTCTACCAAAAGAAGAAATAATGGCTAGTGGTCAATTACTTGAATCACCTTGATTTGATTCCCCTAGGTAAAATGTAATCATAATTCATGAAAGCTTTGGAGAAAATTGTTTAGTCCAGGGAGCAAATTATGCAAGGGTATGCTTTGGTGCACTCTG
The DNA here is from genome assembly GCA_025775045.1 of Hiodon tergisus. NCBI lineage: Eukaryota > Metazoa > Chordata > Actinopteri > Hiodontiformes > Hiodontidae > Hiodon > Hiodon tergisus. The sequence goes on from JAOVYW010073386.1 coordinate 1,509, forward strand.
CTACTTGTCTATGTATGTGCAGTGGAATGTGAGCTCATGAGAAGGTGAGGTACTGATGCACTGGGTTGTGCAGGTGGGCAGGTGCGTGTGGCCTCACTTTGTCCACTTGGATTCAGTGGCATGCTGCCTGTACACAGGCTTTCCTTTGTCCTTCCACAATTCAAAAAAAGTGGGCGACGCGGTCAATCCCAGGTGAGACCAGCATAAGAACAAGTTATGTGACGCTTAAAGCATTCTGGCCATGGTCCTCTCCAGATACTGGTGATACTGACCTAAACAGTAATCAGTATGAAGGTCTGGCAGCAATAGATCGATTATTGAATCTTGCAGTAAACTACCTTTGTTACAGACATATATTCACAATTAGTTGTCAGCGGATATGATTCTAAATACATCGTAAAGAGAAAAAACGTATATAGCATCAGTCTCTATGGATCTGATTTGAGTCTATAGTGATCTGTTTTGAGAGGCCGTGGCCATAAAGCAATGGGTGCGTATGTTTGGTAAACTTCCTCCTCCCACACCTCCTCCGCCAGTCTCTGGTTCCCACCCTTCCAGCACTCACCTCTAGTCGGTAAAACTCTCTGAATTTGTGTCCCATTGCAGCTCCAGTCCCGTCGAAGGCTCACAGCCACCAAAGACAGAAGGTGAGGCCCTGCTTGGGTGGGACTCTGGGGGCAGCTTTTTGGGCCCAGATCCAATTATTGCCATGCTGCAACCTTCCGGCGTTTTGTTTCCTCCTTTGTTGCAGTGCCACCTCAGACAGTGTAAAGACAGCGGGCGCGGGGGCGAGGGAGAAGGTCGGCAGCTGACACAGGAGATACACACCAGATGGAGGGACAGCACCCTTCAGCGTTACAGAGGATCTCTGACAGGAGACCCACCACTTGTTTTCCATTTACAACTCTTCCTTTTTAAATAATGTGACTTTTTTCCCGGTTGCAACAGTTCACAAACCTTTTCATTTAATACACACGTTTGGTGTGCAACTGTATGGTTATGCTTTGAAATAATACATAATATGCCCTGTTAAGGGCCTTCAAAAATATTAATATTCAAGGGATTTTCTCACTACTCACTGAATTAAAATTATTTAAAAAGTCCCATTAGTTTGATTGCCCCGGATCCCATGCTGCTACCGTTGATTACTGGCCCCTTTTCTCTGACCCCCTTCTTGTATCCCCCATTAGAGTTTAAATTGCAAACAGGAGTGGATACCAGGTCTCAGCTTGACTGAGCAACTTATCAAACTCCACTCCTGGCATTTCGCTGAAGGCGCATCTCTGCAATGACTGCATGATCAGACTAATAAAGCTTCAGTACTGTATCCTTTGCACCTTCAAAATGTATCCAGTGGTTGAAATTACCATTTATTCATGTGTGAGAATGACTGTTGGGGAATGGCTGAGGAATTTCAAGGGATTGAGTTACTAGGGAGAAAGAACAAATAGCCCTATGGTAGAAAAGTACAACCAGCTAGTTACAAGCTAGTCAGTAAACATTTTTTTTAAGATTATTTCACTTCTGTAGCCATGCCTGAATCTGAGGCAAGTGTTTAACCAAATAAAACCCAGAGTCTATTGTGGATGTAAAAAAACTTCAATAAATATGATAAAAATCTTGCATTGTTATGTCCTTTCTTAAGATTCCCTCTAGCATAATCTATACTGTACTGCACATTGTAAATATGGGTGGTCAGCTGTATCCAGGGCTATTATAATGCAGTGGAAATATTTAAGCTTTGGGCTGGGTCTATGTATCAAAATCATTTATTGCAGCGCCTGAGCAGGACTATGAAATTGTGCTTCTGGTTACACAAATTGATGTCTCTGATGAATCCAATATTACTGATTTAGTAAGTTCACATTTGGCTGACGAAACACAAGACCAAGATAAGAGATTTGACAATGAAGATGAAGCAATTCAAGTGTGTGAGGATTACATTCAGTTAAAAATATGACAAAAATCGGTCTGTATTAACATGGAAACTGAATGTTTCGATTCAAAGATTTCCATGTACCAGCATTTTGTTTGCATGTTAGTTTTATTGACTGGTTCCTTTTTTTAAAACAAAACAAAAAATACAAGTACCCATGAGAGGCACAGAAGGTTTTTCGGCTAAACAGCAATGAACGGATTCAGTCACTCATATTTATTATTTAACAAATGCTAAAACTTCAAGAGGTGATTTTTATAAGAGCAGGTCTGAGGCAGCGAAACTCCTAGCATCCTACTTGATGTTCAGTCTTTGTTGACAGCATTCTTCATTTTAGGGCTCTACTTCCAAAGCTACAAGCTTTACCGTAAATGTTAGAGATAAATGGTTTGGACAATTTTATCTCCTAAGATTAACAGAAGTAGTTCACCTGTGTGTAAATGAGTGGTATGTTTTTGTTTAACAGGTTTAAATCTTTCCCATATGGGATGGACATATTAACATTAAAACATTAATAAAGGAAAATGCAAAACAAAAAAAACATTTTTAAAAAGGTGAAATTTAAAACTGGATTGCTGGACAACTGTAGTACATGTTTGATCTTCATCAAAGGGATGAGTCTGGCACTTTCCCCCATCATGAATCACTGTTACAAGCAACGGTAAAACCAAACAAGCTTATGTCACTGAAATCCTGCGCTCTTTAAAAAATACCAGCACAGCACAGACTCCACTTAATGCTCCTTTTAAACAGTAAATGTATCGAGGAACTTTAGCAACAGAACTGCAACAAGTCACATGGATCAAGTCACATTGAAGTAAGTTTGAAGCATAAGGGTGAGCGCGCAAATGCAGTCTGATACAGACTTATTTCAATGGAAACCACTCCTCAATGAACCAATATGGTTTCTGATAGTGGCAGTGGTATAAAGAGGGTGAAGGTGGATTAGAAGTCTGTCCAGTTCTCACCTTTCTCTCTCCCTTCAAAGCTACAATTTCACAGAAATCACATTTGGAGAGATATCGAGCAATGCTTGATTTATATATACTAAAAAATAGATTTCATATGCTTTAAAACAGACGTTGCGTTGCATTTTAATATGCATTTACAATCATTGTCAGGTTTTCACACAGTGACAGCCGTCATTGCGTAAGTAATGAAAGTTTGTGATTATTACAACAGCAGCATGGTTGGGTTATGTGAAAGGATAGGTGTTCAACACTATCTTCAGTCAGTCTTGGCCCTTTAGTTCATCAGCTTGTGTGAATAAAGTATTTAAATTAAATTAAGTAATATTTATCTAATAAATATATATTTTAAATAATGAGATCTTCAGTGTTGCCTTTGCCATACCTGCCAAGAGGTGGGCTGATCGAAAGTCAAGCATTTGCTCTGGCAACTCCGGTACAGCCCATCTCTGACAATCAACTGTACACAGTACATGTTTCAAAATGTTTGGCGTTACCTGTGACCGACTGATGAGGGCATTATCTATCAGGCAAAAGAAGAAGGCGAACCAAATTAAGCAATTACGTAAGTGACTGAAACTATTTCCCTAAAATATACTCAGATTTCAGATGGGTATATTCATAAATGACAGCCTACTTTCCCTACAAATAAGGAAAACAAAATGACTGTTAAAAATTCAAAACTAAAACGTGAAATATGGGTTCTATAATAAATTAGAGGTGCTTTCTGACACAATTTCCTCATAAGAAGATACAGTAAATCCCTCATTCTTTCAAATGAGCGAAACGGTGGGACTGGAAAGTAGTCCAAGTCATTCTTGGTCCTGTAAGGATGTGATACGTCGACGAGAGGCAGCATTTCGCTTTTTGAGGATGAGTTTGAGCTAGAGGGAGGAGATACGAAAAGCAGAAAGATTTTGGGTACTGACAAACTAAATCTTAAGAGTGGCAAGAAGATACTTGAACACTAGACAAGCACCAGGAGTTAAGGTATAAAACTGAACTCGACTCAGTGAATTCATTGATAATCCCTGGGTAAATCATGCTGCTAAGGAGCTTGCCTCACTTTGGCGCTCCATGGACCACCATGGAAAAGGCCAGACCTTCAGCACACTGAACTAACACTATACTTACTATATGCTGGGGATCACGGCTACTGACCTGCTCGCCCCTCTCCCCGCTTTGCAGCAGGTGCGCAGGCTGGTCATTCTCTAGGTTGCGGATCCCAGGGTCGGCACCTCGGTTCAGCAGGAGGCGGATAATTTCCTCCTGGTGACAGTTGCCGTGGAGGCCGGCTGCCATGTGCAGTGCAGTGTTCCCGTGTGCCTGCAGGGGGAGAAAGAGGACTGAAATATTTGCTTCAGACTTCAGAAAATACCTTTTGGTCTGTGATCTGACAGACCTCATTAAAGTTAACCATATCTTAAAAATATGGCATACAGATACAGTGGGAGAGGTCTTTTGGACTAAAGTCAAAAATGCACACCTTCATGTCGATAAAGGTCTGTGTGTCCACCAGACTAATCCTTAACAGGAATCGCACAAGATGAACGTTTCCTTCCTTCACAGCTAGGTGAAGAACGGTCTTGTTGCTCTTGATGTCCTGTGTACAGAAGAACAGCAATAGTGTGAGAAAACAAGCCAAGGAAGACAAGCAAAGGAACTGAAGGTTCAATATGCTTATTGCAGCCTCATAGAGAGATGCTGGAGAACAAATAGTAAATATTACCAAAAAACTTAAGCTGGTCGGCACAATCACACGTTGATTTGATCTTTTTTGTCTTATGCTGTAAAATTTAATTTTCCATTCTTGCAGCTAGATTGTCTTAATCGATAGAGTAGTTATCAGAGATAATACTGAATATGCTTGGTATACCCACTAAATATAATATTAATAATAATTGTGAGATATAATGTGGGATTTACCTGGCTGAGCAGGTAGGCTCCAGAGCTGATCAGCAGCTGCACGCAGGAGAGCTTGTCCTCAGCCTGACTCTGCAGGCTGGAGTCGGAGAATCCAGGGCCTGAAGAGGACAAGGCCTTCATGGTGCAGCTGTGAGAGATGGCCGCACAGTGTAGAGGGGTCAGTCCTAGGAGCACAAGAGAGGGGAGAGAGAGAGTGAGAGAGACCAAGATAAGCGATTCCATTCTCTTGTTTATAATTACGAGCCTTTCGATATGACCACTGAAATGCTGTAGATGTATGGCAATGGTGAGTCTCTTTCACTTGATAGTCTCACATGGGGTTAAGACAACGAGTTTATATTATTATATTGTTTCAGAGCTAGACTGATGGGTGACATTGTGTTTTCTACCATTTGTGAGTGCAATTTCACAGTACCTTCAAAATTGCGGGCCTCCAGGTCCACATTCAGTCTCATGGATAGAATTGTCTGAAAAAAGCAGCATTAAAAAAGAAAGTATTTGAAACAGTAACACATAATAAGATTTAATAATTTATTAATCCCTTATTAATCTTGATATTAAACTTAAATTTCGCAGACAATAGATTTTGATTTGTTGAAATAGTTATTTATATGAACCAGACATACACTTTAATTGGTGGTTCATCCAATTATATCACCCACAACATAAATGAGACATAAATACTTGGCTTGGCCAAGATATACAAAGAATTACTGCATAAAAGTTCCCTTTTTATTGTTTAAAAGGGTGCTAATTACCACTACAGTGCTAATGTGGCCCATTAGTAATTGACTTAAATGACCACGATCAATGTTTGGGTCATAAAAAGATAAATGGACTCACTCACCTGCATTACCCTGGGAAACCCGTAGGTGGCAGCCAGGTGGAGAGCTGTTTGACCTTTGTCATCGCAGGCATTAAAATCTGCCCCCAGAGATAGAAGGTCCTGGACAATGTGTGGCTGGTTAGCAGTCACTGCGACAAGCAAAGCAGTCTGGGATAGAGGAAACACGGCTTTCAAAAGGAGGATTTTAATGCATCAGCTGCTCCACGGTACATACCATGTCAAAACAAAAGACTTAAATATTTTTTACATTGAAAAAAATCTTTAAGACAAATTTGCGTCTGCCTATTCTCTAGACAGATTTTCAGTGTAAGCATGGCGTACAAATAAATATTAATTTATATTCCTTAGCTTGACTATTGTCAGTTGTTTTTAGTTTTTCCATAGTTTGAGATCTGTAAACAGTCACAATTTTAAATTTATTTCAGTTTTTATCCCCAGTAGCTCACATATTTGACATAGTTACACATTATCCGTTAAGAAAGCAGTGGAATACAAGATGCTCAGTGGGCCGCATATAGTAGGCGAAAAAAAGTGCTTTAAGATTAAGATGACTGACAGGATAAGGTGTACCTTGCCCTTGTGCTCTTTGGAGTCTAGCTTCCCAAGATCCCGCAGGTTCTCTGCAGCCGCAAAGGCATATTCCCTTAGTCCCTTGGCAGTGTAGATGTGTAGGATCCTGGAACATTACCGGCAATCAGATTCCAATAATATATAGAATAATTTTGCTTTTCTTTAAAATTGTCCAAAAATTGTGATATTTTATTGGGCTCTGCAATGAAGCAAAGGAATCCTATTTTTGCCAACCCTTCAACACTGAACTCTGTTGACACGTTTCATCTTTAAGTAATATGTTTAACTCACGTGTCACCATCTTCGTCCTGCCACATCTTCTTGCTATAGTCCATTGCCCGGAGGTACATCCTGGCCTCCTCAAGCTTCCCAGCATCCATTTCTCCTCCAAATCCCAGATGACTGGGATTAGTATGACCCTGGAGGCTGCCCACTGGTGCCCAAGTGTAGCTGTGAGGCTGTGACACCCCCGTGTGGGCAGAGCCAGAGAGGGTTGCCGAAACAGAACTATCTAACTAAGGAGGTAAAATGATGCAACAAAACATAAAATTAGAAAAGGAAACACAGATGCATATCAATGTTATGTCAGTCATGTCAGAGGTTCATGAAAGGAAATTATCTCTTACGTAGTGATGAATGCTCATGGCGCCAGTGTAGTCTAGAGGTTGCTGTGCAGTATAGCTAGAGCTCAGGTCAGGGCTATAAGCCTGACCCTGGGTGTAATCCACATGGCTTGACAGGTTAAGAAAATAGGTTCCATCAGAGGGAAATTGGTCATCCTGTAGTGGGGCAGAGGATTGAGAGGAACTGGAAAGGTCCCATCTGTTGTATGCTGATGTTGGCATAGGCCCCGCAGCTCCCATGGTGTCCAAATAGCTGCTGGTGCCACCTGGAAGAGAACAGGAACAAGCGTAAAGTTTTGATTAAGTGCGGTGTCTTGGTTCAAATATAAGATAATAGGTTACCTGTTATAGTATGAGCAAAGGTGGTCTGCTGTTGCCACCAAGAACACATTTTGCATATTGCCTGTGATAGTATATGTCATACTAAACTACTTGAAAAAGTAATTACCAGTTTCGGCACCTTGGGCTGACGTAGAGGCCTGTAAAGAAAACAAAATCCAGTAACTAAAAGTGCAGGTTGGAGAGTAAACATTTTACATAGTAAAAAAAACATGAGCATAAATAGCAAATAAGAAACCTGAATGTGTGCATGTTAGCGCCAGTGTACCAAAATGGTATGGATGATGTGTCAATCTTACCGGGAGATCAGCGGCGGCACCAGCACTGGTCACTGCTGAAGAAGAGCAGGAAGGTGAAGTGGTCGTTTCTCTCTTCCGCTTCTGCTCCAGGAGTTTCTTTACGGTGGGCAGCGAGTAACACGGATTTTCTTTTGACGCTGTGGAAACCATAGTAGCTAATAAACATGGTATTTTAGATAAAAGCGAGTGTGGAGAATCATAATAAAATACAGGTCAGTTCAAACTGTTCAACCCAGGACGTTGATTTTATGTAGGTTAAAAACGTCTGTACTTTTTTTAAAGGTAATACGACTAAGATTAAAGATTTATTTATGTTACGTTATTTATCAATATTGGTATTTATTTAAAAACTTTTGAGAACACCAACTTACATAAGCCGAATGGTATTTAATAGCGTTTTTCTTCTACTTGTAAACGCTATTAAATACAGTTACAGAAAGTGCGTTTAGCCAGTTGTGCGTTGGCCACAGCCCAGATAAACGTTTTCGCTCTGATTTACGGGCTGTGTGTTCAACAGAATATTTTCTGCCCGAATACGGCTTTGATCTTTATCGTCTTCCTATCACACACACAAGGAAGGGTTCGTATGTAAATAACTATGTAGGGGACTGATTCCAAGTGTAGGCGTCGTTCTACGTTTTTGCGATGTGAAATTGCATAGGCAGGAATCCAACGAAATGAAATAAGGAAATGCACGTTTATGCCCCATCTCACCGCGACTAGACATTTTCCGCTACCGTCAGTATATCTAGATATCATCTGTAACAAATGTCTATCAATTTATTAGCCTCCTATATAAGAAAAAAAAAGGTAAAACTACACGTGAGCCATATGTAGTTAGGCCTAATTGGTTTTAAATAATAAGTTAGCTATTTCTCCTTAAACTATTAGGCTTACCATCTCCTGTACACATGTATGTGTTTATATATATATATATATGGCAAACTTATAAACTTTAAAAATGTAGATATTTTTAAACTGACAGGCTCAATTTCTCTTGAAATTCAAATTACCTTTATAGGTTGTCTCCATATTCATGACTCTGACGCGTTGCAATTCGGAGCATTAAACTCACATACGAGTTGCAGTCCAACGAGAGTTGCCATTTATCCAACTTTTAGCGGTGAGAAAATATCCCCATACTGTTTAAAATTGTTGCAATAAAACGTCGGTTAAGAAGAACCCTAAATTAATCCTAAATGAATGTATTTAAATGGATATGCAGAGGTACAGGTTCTCACCTTTCTCTGTTATGAACTTAGTCCTACACTTCCGATCCAATGTCAGACACTGGTCCCTTCTTGTTACTTCTACCTTGAAATATTTATCTGACTTAGAAAAGAAAAAAGGAACTACCCGTTTCCCCGCGTGTATAATTTCCCCTCGTCCATCTCGTTTAATGTTTGCATATCGTGTTCTTTTTGCGTTTCGTTTCCACTGAAAGATCAAAGCAAATTAAAGAAATGCTAGTTTTGATACAAAAGTATGGGAGGTTTCCAAACGCCGACTTGATTTCTCTGAAATATTGACCCCAACAAAGAGATACAAGAGATATTTCCGTCAAAGAAAAAAAAACTCGCGGAGAAATGGTGAGGGACGTATTCCAATAGGAAACGTGTGAAACGTCCACCTGCGTTTCACAAGAAGCTCTGCCTATGGAGAATGTACTAAGTATTTTCTGTGACGCGATGTCGTCTTCTTCCGTCTGGGCTCCGTTACGCTTATTGCGGCAAACCACAGTATCTTCCTACCTTTAAGCTGACTGAGCGCACAGCTCATTTCTACGTCTGCTACAACTGGCTGACACGCTTGAAAAACTAAGATGCACCACTGACGTTGTCATAGAGATCTTTACACCAACGTGTCATTATTGAAACCAACGTGTCAGAAAAAATAGTAAATACAGCAAGGTATTTCCCACCTGGGGTGGGGCAAGAATTAAAGTTTTTTTCGTCCACTTTTTTTTTACAAATTGACAGATGGTTAGAATCCCCCTATTAACAGACATGGGTGTGACAAGAATTTCGTTTTGTAATGCGTGTCTTCTTTTCTGACTTAATGTCTAAATTAATGTAGTGGAATCTACAAAAAGAGAAATAACAATGCCTGTGAATATTAGTTAAAGGAAATAATTTCCCCCTTCCATCAGCAGAAAATCAATATTTCCTTGAAAATGAATCCCCATAGTAGAGAGATTATTTAAATCAAAATACATAAATTTAAACAAACTCATTTTTTTGCTGACTCTAGAATAGCATTTTATATGATGGATGTGCTTATCAGTGAATAATAGACCAATTATACTTTCAATAATGTGTTTTGCAGGACTAATTATATTACAGTTATTATTATATTATATTACAGTATGGGTGAGTATTTTCCTCTTTTTCTAGCTTGCATTAAAGACCGCCAAAGTTCAGTCAGGCCTCAGTAGACCAGTAGTTTATTTTTATTTTTATCTCATGCTACTTTCGTTTCGGTTTCTACGGTACGTGTTGATCTAGAAACTCCTAACCCCCTTTTGTCAATGAGCTGTCGCTTACTGTAAGTGAAATAATGCTTTCTCGGCACTGCCTTCTATCAAAAATTTTGTGATAAACAACTTGATATCAAATTGTTGCATCCTTTGATTGAACCCCTGACATTCAAGTACATAATCAAAATCAAATTCATAACCGTAGTCCATAAATGTTTGAACAACCAATGTTAATGATACTGGTTCAACAAATGTCCGCAACAACTGAAGTCTGTTAATTATGTGACTCCCAAACATGTATATTGTTTAATCACTTTAGTCTGCATTTAGTTGAGAATTTGTCGACAGTGACCTACAGACTTCGTAGGACACCCCAGGATCAGTCCTGCCAAACCGTGTTCAGAATGATATCAAACAGGAACTTCGTGACATTTAGAGTCCTAGAAGGTTAATAATACGTATTTCTCTATTTGTAGAGGAGCCCAGTGGACGGTGCGGGTTCGGGATACCCTTTCTACAGACGGACATTGAGATTATGTTAGTCACTCCAATGCTGTATTCAAATGACAGCGGAAAACCCTGTTGATTGAGTCATGCGCGGGGGTGGCCGGGGATTCCAGCGACCTTTCTGTTTACCGGCTTGATTTAAACAAACTAGAAGAAAGAAAAAAAACTAAGACACGAGATAACATTTACGGACATTGAGTCTGATGCAAACAATTTAATTTCCCTTTCTCTCAGCACTATGAGACCGACTCGTTGCTTGCCTCAAACCGATTTACAATAGAGGAACTGAAACAACAGCTGCAGAGCGAAGGGAATGGGTTTGGGTTAGAAAGGGTTTCCCCACGACGCTGCTTTGTTTATGTATGACTTCATTCGTTCTCCCCCTGTGTTATCATTAGACTATGTACATAGTCTTACAAATTGTATATTGTATATAATTTTCACCTAAAATCTGAAGAAAAAAAAATGTTTTGCATATAAGTACATACTTATGTAGATTTATACTACTGCATCTACGAATACCACCACCACCAACTACAACAGCAACAATAACCATAATTATTAAAAAAACTCACATTTCGTCCAGTGCATGTCAAAGTCCCTTTGCGCGATTTTCCTCCCGGACGTCTCCTGTTACATTAAATATTACTCCTTCAGAATCTGCAGTCTTCCTACACGCGTGCAGCAGTCTTGTTCTCGCTACGAGTTTCCGATCTGTAGTCTACGACTTCTACGAGTACTTTCTTTGTCGCTCTGCCTCGCTGTCGTTTTTGTCTTACTGTGTAAGCACAGACAAGGCGTTGACTATCGGCCGCCCACTATCACGCCCACGCCTATTTTACGTTCCGACCTGAAACGCATTTTGATTATTTCGAGGGTTTGTCACACATACTTTGATTGGAGATTACGATCTTTTATTCAACAACTATTCTGTGACGAGCCGCTGTAGCTTGGCTGGCAAACATTTAACTTTAGTCTTCAATTGAATTATATATGATTGAATAATTTGAACGAAATTAGAGTATAACTCTTTAAAATTATAATATTTATCGGCATTATTATATTTTGGCATATGATTGATCCGATATTAATTTGCATTCTTCTATTGGAAAATCGACATTTTTATTGAATGAAAGCGAGTCCAGAATATGTATTTTTTATTATTCTGTTTTATACAAATGTGTTATTATATTAATGGGAGAATATATTCGATTTCACTTTGCATCACAGGACGAACGCAACAAAATGAAAAAAAATAAATTCATAAGCGTTATTCATTATGATAATAATCCATCCATCCATCCATTTTCGAAACTGCTTATCCTGGTGAGGGTTGCGGGGACGCCGGAGCCATAGGCATAGGGCGCAAGGCAGGAATACACCCAGGACGGGACACCAGGCCATCGCAGGGCAACACACACCTACAGGGCAATTTAGCATGGCTAGTGAACCTAACCCGCAAGTCTTTGGACGGTGAGAGGGAACCGGAGAACCCGGGGGAAACCCACGCGGACACGGGGAGAACTTGCAAACTCCTATGATAATAATATCTATAGTTATTCAATGTAATTCGGTCTTAACTATAATTATTCCTACGCATATTCACATTATTCCATGTTTACTCTTAAATAAAGTAAAAAGGAAACTTCCAGCATGCTATATACTCAAAAGCCTGCCGATATTTTATTTCCGTGGTTGACATCCAGCGGTTTTATTATGGCAACAAGATACCAGTGTAGAGGAAACCACGAACGAAAAAGCACGTCCTCTCATTGGGCCCTTGTATAGTTTTTAAAATCATCACAAACCTCCTATCCTTCAACTACTCTCGGTAAAACTTATAAGCATCTGACACAATTATTTATTGAATGGAAGATAATGATTTTAATACGAACCATTTCTATTAAAAATATTGTCGTAAATTGTAAATTGGGGGATTACGAATGTAGAAAAGAACACTTATTTTCTCCAGCACAAAACTGAGCACACAACATTTCAGCCTTGATTTATTTAGACTGTCGACATACTAATTTGACATTAAATACAGACAAGATAGTTATGTCGTCACAACGTTTTGTTTGTATGTCATACAGACAAAACAAGAAAAACTAGAAAAAGCTGTCATACAGAAAAAAACTAGAAAAGCAAAATTTGTATCGCCAATATATATTTCAAAACATTCGTAAATTTATAAAAGATCAAAACAGTCCTACAAGTCATACTAGACGGACAATGCTATTTATCCATATATATTTCGTTTTGATTGTTTATGAATGAGTCGGAGTCAAACATAAATAATCAGATGAACGTCACATTTGTGAGCGTGCTACACATTGCTGTTTGATTGTAACGACTAATCGTTAAAACTTTTTAAAAAACGACATACAGTTGTCCATGTAATGTGATCACGGAATCACGGAAATTTAAGAGCGTTCGTTATTTTGAGTCGGGAGCCACAGTAGCACGTGAAACCAGATAAACGTGATGTCTTCCTGCAGCATAGGAAAGACGATTCTCCAGACTGTAGGTTTTGTTCCAAGTAATGGAGCATCACAAAATTCTGGTCATTAAATACACCGGCGGTCAGCGCTTGCGTTAGTTAAACTGCAACTCTCAAACTATAGTCACCAAGCCCCTTCGGAGACGGTTGACCGTGATGTGCTAATGTAAAAAATGAATGTGTTAATGTATATAACACTGCAAACGTATCCAGGTGCTACTGCTTTTGTTGGCACAAAAAGGTAAGCTATGTAATCAATAATAATAATAATACAGTCACCACCTTTATCCCCTCTTTGCTCACTTTTCCAAACGTACCTCCCTTATTTTCTATCCCTTATCTTTGGCACTCTTTCCTGCTGTCCCTCCCCCTCCTGTTTTTCACATCAAAGCCATCCCCCAGCAAACTCTCTACCATGCCCTCCCATATCAGTCTGGTTATAAATCACATGAAAAGGCCCCTTCCCATCAACCCATTCATAATTCTGACTCCCAGATTTTCCCCACTGCCTTACCTGTCCTCCTTCTTGTGGAGACCTACACTCACCGGTGTTCCCTCTGGGCAACCAGATAAAGAAAAAAGTGGGCTGAGTTAAGCCCTGGTACTTCCTGAGCATGTATTTACTTCTAACATTAAAGTGAGCAAAGAAGAACATACTGTTTTCAGTAATCAAATGTGAGGTTGAACTAAACCTGTCATGCAAAACAAAAGAAACCAATCTGGTCAAAATGATAAGCAAGAGTTAATTTCTGTTCAATTATTAAACAGTACTATTGAGAACGATGTGGACACGCCAGCCCCCAGGACAGGCTGACAAAGAGGTCAATATCAAAGGTCTGAGCACAGAACTACTAAAACGTATAATTCTGTTGTAACCGTACTTCTAACGGTAGATTACTGACCGGTCTTTGTTTTCTATTTCCCTTTCTGGACGATTAAACACATTTTGCATATTGAAGAAGAGTAGTTTGAATGTAAATGTGAGTTTGAATTGCCTAAGCACAGTGCTCTACAGTCTTGCCCATTAACTACCAGTTTCAATTACAAATTCTTAATTTAAAAAAAAGTAATATTATCAGTTTAAAGTTTTGTTTTGTTTGTCGGCCCTCTTGCTCCGTCTTTCAGGTTTTGTGTTTGTCCTTTTCTTTTCCCTGCAGATTGGTCACAGGCAGAGCTGAAAGGGTCATTAGGCTGGTGTAGCACACCTGTCCCAGGGGTTATATGAGCTGCCCTCATTTTGGAGCTAGGAAGCTGGAGATGCACCCATTTTGTTGACTTTGTTAGGAACTGTGTTTGTTCCTTTTTTCCAACAACCACAGACTCATCCACTTTATATGACTATATGACTTCCATTCTTCATTGTAATGTATTGTTATAACATTAATAAATTTGTTTTTTGTTATTCCTTGATCCCTGCACCATCTCCGTGTTTTGTCACAACTCACAGGCCAGTTGTGACAGGAATCTTAAAATGCCAACGTGTATCCAGACAAAAGAGTGCAGGGTTTATCATTTTTCTAAGAATGAGATCTAAATGTATGACCTCCTATTTCGGGCTGCCATAATTCAATCGGCAACAATTCGATCACTCTTTGACCAAAGGAAGGAGCAGAACACTCTAGTATCACACAGGTGTACGGTTTCTATGCTGGAACAAAGTTAGTCGAAAAAAATTATATTTGTCCGTACTTAAATATCAGCATGGAATTTTAAAAAACCATCACAAAAACAAATGTAGCCAACTTTTGTCAACTGTTCATGTGCATGAGTCATGTATTGTACCGGTGTATTAAATGGAACCAATGGGAACGCACCAGCCACAAAAACACCAATCATGAATTGCGAAGTTAAGACATTAGCCTAGTTTCTCATTAGGCCTAGTTTCTCATGAGTAAACAGGTAATGCAGGTAAGAATGTGACTCAGTTTCTCCATGAAGAAACATTCTGTAATGCAGGTGGGAATCTGGCACAGTCTCTCATTCTGTAATGAACAATTTTAACAAACCAGTTAAACTAACAATTTTAGTTAAGGCCAAAGAAAAACTCAATTTCATGCAATTAGCCAAACCCCGCAATTCTTTATATTTTTGGCCAGACAGGGGTATATTCTGGGTATACCATGCTTCCCATATCCATATCTCCATATCTACTGCAAGTTTAACTCACTGCCCCACAGTTTCCCCAAAATCTGCAACACCTGCTTCATGAATGCTCCAATGCCTCTTTGGTCTAGCCCCTTTCTGGAGATACATAATCAGACAGTAAGAACGCTGGAAGCTGGTCCCCTCAACAATCTTGCTTAGAATGCCGGTGAACCCACATGGAATGTCCCCACAAATAAGTCTCAGAAAGTTGATATATATGACCACTGAATGTTTTTTATGTTTCTACTTTGTTCTAATAAGATTACCGATCCTGTGCTTTGTATTTGGTTAGTGTGAAGCTGCACCTGAAATCTCGGGTTCCTCCATGTCTCCACCTACAGGTGCTGTGCAGACTTGCACTCAGCAATCCTGGTTTATGTGACCATTACTAACACTTGAGAAAACAGGCTCTCTCCAGTATGTGCGCACGCGAGTTCAACACATTCTTACACACACACACACACAAACACCAATGAGTTCTAAAGCACAGTGAAAAATCACTCTCCCCACAATGGATGCTCATGAGATTATGAGTCAAACATAGAATACCACTATGACACAATAGTTAAACTTTTCGTATAAACTTCTCTCTAAATCACTTTTGGGTGGCCCCCCCAATTTAACTGTTGTTCCCCCCTGTGCCCCCCACTTGAAAATAAACCCTGCGTCGCCACAACACAGTAAACCAAGGTCACAAAGGGCTATATAACTACAAACCAATAAACGTTTAAGTAGTGACAGGTCTGATTTAAACAACAAGGGATCAATTAAGGTGTGGCATAGTGGTTAGCGCTGCTGCCTCACAGCGGTCGCGCGCGCGCACACGTGTGTGTGTGTGTTGCCTGGCATCCTGTCCTGGGTGCATCCCTGCCTAATGGGATCAATTAAAAAGTAAAACTAACACTCATGTGACAGATTGGGGAATTGTCTAGTGTGGACATGACAGTCAACAAGCCAGTTATTTATTGATACACACAAAATAAACATATAGTCAATGGCAAGCCAACTGATCATTTAGAGAGGGAGATTCAGATGGAATGAAGGAGTTCAAAAACACCAATTATCCTGCAAAAATGACCATCACTCTTGCAAGTGGGTGAGCGAAACTAGCCAAGGACAAATGAGACATTAAGTGACTAACCTTGTTTAGCTCTGAAGGTACCCATAGACATAGAGGTCAAATCTACCAATATGCATTTGTCGTGCACGGGCATACAGATCCACATGCTTGCAATTCCTGTCATGGTGTACATTATAAGAGAGCAAACCACAACATTTGTTTTGCCCAGGCTTTTCTTCATTGGGATGTGAACCAAGTGAAACAAGCTTACCAAGCGCTTTGAGGCTGAGAAGTCACTATATAGCCATTACACTTCTTCATGGACAGTTCCTAGCATTAAGCAAAAGTTTAAAACAAACACATCAACGTAATATTTTAGTAGACTTGATGGTTTGCAATATTAAAAACCTTATCTATATCTCAGACCTGCCTAAAGGTCAGTGTAATTAGAAGTGATAACAACTTGCTACTGTAGGATGGACTAGGCCGGAGACTTACACCCTTTTTCAGACTAGGCTATACATGCTTAACCAGCACCTCATCGAAGATAACTAAAGTTGTTGATGCAACTGCAATTGTAGCCAGAGTTATGCATGAAAAAATGTTTATGCTTGAACTTAATCTCTGGACCACATGATTTCAGTTATTTGTCTCTTGTAAACTACTCTTATAGAATATGTTAGTATTTAAAAATCTCAACTCAGCAGTGTGTGCAAAGTAATGTTGTATGCTCTATTAATGACAGATAATGGTTAAAAATTTCAGCAAGTACTTTAACATTGTTTTTATGTGTTGAAGTTACACTGACCACTCTCCATTCACATCCAATATTAGTAAACTACATCCCAGAGCTGTAACTAGGATATTTGCCGACCTGGGAGAGCAAGCATATGTTTTTTCAAGTCTTTTTCACCTGTTTACAGAGAGGAGACCTCTTTACCTTCACACTCGCAAACCCGTCTATCAAAGCGTCAAAGTTGATTGAAATTGTTAAAGGGTGTTCAATGGAGAGAATATTCAATATTGGAATATGCAGTGTTCAAACTCCACTTTTGGATGAGGATCAAAAGTTACTGGGGAGATCTCAGGCAATGTCTTGCATCACCACGGAAGTTGTGCATTCAGTATGTCAATAATTTAATTGAATTGCATTTTGAATGCCTGCTCAGGGGTGATATTGATGTCTTGGGCTTCAGTGGATTCAAGTCTTGTGTTCTTCCTGATTCTCAAAAGACAAAAATTATTTTGACGACGCTCCAGTGAGCTCTCACGAGGAGTGGATTGCATGCAGAGTGTTGTGTCAGGTAGGACGCCAGACTCGTGTACTTATAAACGTCGTTGTTTATTAAGTGTCAGAACAAGACACTCACTAACACGTGCGTCTTTACTATAACCATACCCCCGTGTCCTTAACCAAAACTGTCCCCCTAGGAACCGTTCGCCGATATCCCACAGTTCCCCATTACGTCACCCCTGTAACATCGAACATACAAACTCTAAACATAACACAGAGCATGCAAAAACAAGATACAGCTGTTCTTGTCTCTGAGTAAGTAAGCCATTTGAGCTCTACCGTTTCTTGATTTGGTTGAGTTTTAATAGTACGGTCACTGCCATATCACTTCCCGTCACTAGAGGTCACTATAGTGAAATCTGTATTTTTCCGTTGGTCTGTACCATGTTCCGCTAAACAGCACCTCTGTTTGTCTGGCATTTTTGACCAGGAATGTGGATGGTTAAAATGAAAAACCAGCAAATCTGTCTCATTCTCCTCAGTTTGTTCCGGAAACATTGTTTTCAGTGAGACAAGCAGTATTGGCTATTATGTGGCTTGCAGTGTCAGAATTATTTGTAAGAATACTCCAGCAGCTGTTTGAGTTGATTACTTTTGATAGCACTGTAGAAAGTGAGAAAGCTGTGATTTTTCTTCTTCTCTATCCCTTTTGTGTGCGTACGATCTCCCTGAATTGTACAACTGCTTACAAGATCCTAAATAAAAAAGTCATTCCATGACAGTATGTCAGCCTGCAAATGCATTTGCCATGTTGGTACAAATTAAAGCCGCAATGTTTGTATTTTTTTACTAGCTTGTAGTTTTTACAATTAAAAAAAAAAATGCTTTGTTGAATACCAAAACAAATTAAACAAACTAACAGTTATAATAGAAGAGCTGGAGGAATTACTTTGGACACTAATGCACCACAGGGTACAGGAACAGGAGAACCCAGTTGCAGTGCTGAGAGGGAAGGTCAGACAGGCGTAGGTCGAGTACCGACAGGACAAAGCAATCAAGGATAACCAAAGACGTGGTCAGGGACAAAAACTATTTTAAAAGTCTTCAAACAGTCTTCAAATCTTGAAGGTTCCGTGGGCCTCTTCTATGAATCTTGATCTTCAGTTCTTTCCATAGATTTTC
>JAOVYW010073387.1:0-11161 GCA_025775045.1 Hiodon tergisus
TATATATATTTACAACAGAGAACCAAAAATCAACTAAACCAGTAAGAAAGAATCCATATATTTAAGTGGCCCAAAAAAATATTTAGAAAAGCCCTACGTCAATGGATTTCCTATTCCAAGGACAAGCAAATGTTTGTGTAGAGATAAAAGAGAATGGTCCATCCACGGCCAATGACATTGCCCTGTTCACTCAAACAGAGCCAGAGGCCGGAGATCCTTTCAGGCTCCAACTGGAACAAGCTCTAACTGTCTGGCACTCCCCTACAGTGACACCTCACCTTTAACATCCGTGCCCTGAGCGTGCCACCTCTTCTTAACATCCGTGCCCTGAGTGAGCCACCTCAGTTTAACATCCTTGCCCTGAGCGTGCCACCTCAGTTTAACATCCGTGCCCTGAGCGTGCCACCTCTTCTTAACATCCGTGCCCTGAGTGAGCCACCTCAGTTTAACATCCATGCCCTGAGCGTGCCACCTCAGTTTAACATCCGTGCCCTGAGCGTGCCACCTCTTCTTAACATCCATGCCCTGAGCGTGCCACCTCGGTTTAACATCCGTGCCCTGATAGTGCCTCTTCTGTTTAACATCCGTGCCCTGAGCGTGCCACCTCTTCTTAACATCCGTGCCCTGAGCGTGCCACCTCTGTTTAACATCCGTGCCCTGATAGTGCCTCTTCTGTTTAACATCCGTGCCCTGAGCGTGCCACCTCTTCTTAACATCCGTGCCCTGAGCGTGCCACCTCTGTTTAACATCCGTGCCCTGAGCGTGCCACCTCAGTTTAACATCCGTGCCCTGAGAGTGCCACTTCTGTTTAACATCTGTGCCTTGAGCGTGCCACCGCAGATTAACATCTGTGCCCTGAATGTGCCAATTTGGTTTAACATCTTTGGCCCAGGAGTGCTACCTCGGTGTGACTGCAAGGTCGGGACCACCACTAATTATTTAACAAGAAGCTGATGTTACCTGCCACTCTGTGTGGCTACTGATCACATATTTCAATGGTTTTAATTCATGCAAAACAGTTGGGCAGTTGAGTGAGGATGGTGAGGATCTCCCTCGCCTGAATGATCAGGGAAAATGGTTTGGGAGGAGAACTAAAAGGGAAAATAAATAAATAAATTAATAATATTAACAATTACAATGATAAGAACAATAATAATGATACTAATAATACAAACACATCACTAATACATGCACTGTTTCAAATGACTTTCCACTTAGGAAAAAATTTACCTTGACTACAGTAATCTACGTTTGATTTGGATAACATCTAAACTGATTGATTCATTACACCCGAAGTATTTATCATTTGCCTGTATGTGGGGGGGCATTGTGAATAGCTGTAAACTGGCATTCAATCTGATCCAATATTTACTGAGACTGACGCATACATTAACTCTTGTTTGTTGGAATTTTTCTCGCAGTATTCCCTGGGACCTGAGAAACAAAGCACAAACGACTTGAAGTGGCAGTGCAGAAATAAACACAACCAGACCATCACTCAGACAAGCCATACTGCCACCCGGGGAACCTCCTGCACGAATACATGATTAGGCAATTACCCGTACCTTCCACGCCTTCAAAACATCTAGGTTATCTATTAGTCACTAGTTGCGTGGTTACACCAATACTTTCCGTGTAATGTAATAACGCGTAAATATATACAGTCCAGTGATGTGATCGTGAGAACAAAATTCTCAATGCCAACAAAATTTACCATACGAAGCATTCTTGAGAATGAAGTGTCACTAGAATACTGTGCAGTCTCCCACATCCAGCGACACAGAAATGGAAAACTTCACCAATAAACACAGATGCATTTAGAATGATAAACATCATAAAACTGCAGATAATCTGCTCGATTTAACTGCAGAAGCTCAGCAACAACATTTAATTTTACTGCCGGGGCTCTGAAGTTGGGAATATTGCTTCTTTTACATTTTTGCGCAGTAATAAATGGCAGATGGCAACTTAATAAGTATTAAACGACTCTTGCGCTCTTCGATAATGCATGGAATCCTTTCATCCAGCAGCTCGGCCATAATAGTAATCCGAACAGGAATGATGAATTTTAGGACAGCCGGTGCGGTGCTTCTTTGCTTAATTGAGTCACCACTGTTCAGAAACACAGTTAACACCACCGTTTCAGGTAGTGAACCTGTACTCCATATCGGCAGTCGTGCCGTCAAGCATTTCCTCTCAGCCCTGGCTATGGGTACTGGGTCTTAAAACCTCCTTCACCTTATTCTGTCAAAACAGACGAGTTAATGTATCTGGGTTGTACAGATTTCGAAGGCTGATAACATCAAACTGAGATGTCGATGTGACTGTAGCACATTCGTTATCGATCTATTTTAAAATTTTGGATTTGCCGCAGTGTGAAAATAGATGTTTTAGTGGTATGGATTTTGGGCCCAATTTCAGTTCCTGAAGCATTCCTTACAGCACAGGCACCTCAGCGTGATGCGGCCAATCCTAATTTCTCAATGCATAATGTATGGATGAAAGACGATCCACTGAACTCCCATTAAACAAAAGTAAATTACAAAGCACGCTGACCCGTCCTTTGGAACGGATCACCTCGGCAGAAAGCGCCGGTCCACCTGCGGCTATGGCTACGTTGCGCTCGGAGTTTAACTATTTATAGAGACCTGCAGTGTGTCGGAGTGCGGCTCTCCCGAAAGGTTCACTCTCCTCTGCGAATGTTAACCAAGCTCCACGCAGAAAAGCAATGCACGGAGCACAGAGGACACCCATCCTCCGCTGGCCGTTTGCTTGAATTATTCATGCCCAGTGTCTTAAAAAGGGTCCAGGGTAGCACTATGGGGAGTCCCTTAGACAACTGTGCCGTTGCTTATATAGGATCTTTGGCTTCTTTTCATCTTCCTATGCCCCCGCTTGTGGGCAGGTAACTCCACCTCACTTCGCCTCGGGAAAATGTCAACTTCCCCAAATATAACCTTTCAGTGGAAGAAGGCACTAGATAGGGGTTACGGTTCGCTGTAGTGTGTGGACTGCTTTGCTGCCACCAAAATTCCACTGGGGGAAACATGATATGACATTTGAAGGCTTTGGCTTGCATCATAAAAGCAGGCTAAAACAAACCGAACCGGTGCTCTGGTGGGTAGGGTGTTGATGACATTCAGCTGGGGAGGTGACTTCCCTCCCTCTGCCAATTAACAAAACAGTCCGGAGGGTCAATATGTATTCCAGGGTGTGCAATCTGACACGGCGGAACGAAAACCCTGACGCCTTTCTTTCACCGAACGCTGTTCAGAAACAAACGCCACGCATCACCATGATCACCACACCGTCAACATTTTCACCCACCACCCTGGGCCACGAATTCTGTGGTTGACACAGACGAATCCGGCAGATGCTGTGGAGAGGTGCAGCGGAGTAGGTGACGTTACATTCTGGGAACACATACTGTCGCACCTACAAAAACAGCTTTCCCGTTCCACAGAATAGAGGTTCTTCACGCTGAGAGAGACATGCTCGTATTTCATAGGTTTTTATTTTATTTTCCATTTTTTTATGATCCAGGTATGAAATATAATCCTGTGGCATTTTAAGTGCTTTCCTAGGGAATTGTCATAACTTGTCTGTGATTGGACCTCAACAATGTCCTCCGCCTAATGGATGACTTACAAGGTGCATTACAAAAAGGAATTGTAGGAAGCCTGCTGGGCGTGACTATACGGTCAGGATGAAATGTGGACAGTGGCCCCAAGCAACTACAGCGTCCTCCATAACTGGGACAAATCCATACCACACTGACCAAAGTCAAAACACTCCACTGCGTAAAATAAACCACAAAGATAAGAAAACAAAATGGCTACAAATAAATGCTGCAATGTACCTACAAAATATGTTATAATAGTAACATAATATGTGTATAAAAGCTTAGTTAATTGTGTCAACATCCTATTGTGGACAAACCCAGTTAACTAGCACAATGAATGTATGCCATAAAATAGTTCTAATCATCAGTTTTTCCCAGTACATAACTGAAATCGGGAATTATACCCTACAGCACACCGAATTCCACTAAGAACATTTGCTTTTCTGATTATCGTTGCTCATATAAAAGGTTTGATATAAGAAAAACTTAAACAGGGTATACTGAAATGTAAAAATAAATCATTTTCCTGTAAAACACAAGAATAATGCCTGTACATTCTACTTCGTCAGTCCTAAGTTTCACCAAAAACAAAAACAAAGCTGTGTGCCCCTAAATGTAAATCTAGGACCTGGATGAGAAAATCATATCCTACCCCCACCCTTTGCTGTCATCAGTGCATGAACGTGCTGGACAAAGTATTTAATCTAAGTTTTAATACTGCAGCAGAAATGGCACCTGAGTCCTGAGCTTTTCCCCCCCTCTTCCTCCAGAACTCAAGCACTTCAGAGAACAGTTTTAGCTTTTGAAGATTTCCACTACAGTGTAAGCAAGAGCAAAACTGTGCAGGAAACCTCCCGAGAACCTGAGGTCTAACTGATTGTATACCCAGTGAGCGTCAGGTGCTGAAATGGACACAATGGAAATAAACATCTCAAGTGTGGCATCAGGCCACCTCACCTTGGCTGCCACAGAGGAGCTGGGCTTCTCCAGCAAGTCCCAGAGCTTCTTCTTCTTGTCCGAGCAGCAGGTGTTATCGAACTCCCCCTCCCCCTCCCTGTCCCGCAGGGTCTCGGCCTCCCGACGCAACTCCTCGTTCATCTGTTCCTTCTTCTGGTGGTAGCGGGCCTGGCAACAGGACTCCAGGTAGATCTCGTCAATGCCCCAGTAGTCGAGCTCCTGGCCAAAGGACAGGGCACACATCTCCTCCATCATGTGCAGTTTGCCCGTCCTGTAAAAGTTCAGGATGGAGGTGAACGCCCCTGGGTGCCGGTCGAAGAAGTACTCGTTCTCGCCCAGGCTGTAGTCGTCGCAGACCTCCATTAGAGAATCGTGGGTGTTGCAGTCTCGGAGCTTACCCAGCCGGGTTCGAGGGAGCCTGTCCAGGGTCCTCCACAGAACTTCGTGATTCAGACCTCCCACGTTGAGGCGTACTCTGCGGGACTGGGCTTTGGTCCGAATAATTTCGATGGGCTCTGGTGGAAGCGAGCTTGCAGGCCGTGGGGTTCCTTTGGCCCCCCCGGAGCCAGCCTTCTCGGCCATGATGGCTGAGGTAAATGTGCGACGGATATCAGAAGGTAAATATACTAAAGAAAACACCAAGAAAACAATTGATTTGCCAAAAAAAAAAAAATGTTTTACTATGTTGGATCCTCCTTAGACAAGTCCCTCCATGGCTGAAATAAAAAGAGCAGAAAAGAAAAAAAACTGATTATTGAAAAGCTAAATAAATCCAAGAGCCTTTCAATTTTACCCAGTATCAAGTAATGCAATGCATGTATTTATTTAGGCTGAGACAATGGACTGGCATGAGACTTAATTTGAAAGTAATGGGGCTAATTCAATATTCAGTATTATTACACTTAATCTAGTGAACACTTGGGGTAATTCAGTAAATGCAGTTGTTAAAGCAAACAAATGATATGACAATGCAACAAATATTACTAATATTATTGACACAGATGATTCATCTCAGAGACACCTGTTACAAAATGCAATGTTTCTCCTCACCTCAAGCTCAAATACCATTCATATAATTCATGCTCTGAAATGACAAGTAGCTATTGTCATGATTTTTAAAAACGAATGCTTTGATTTTTTTTATCTCCCTATATATCAAATGGTTTCTTCAGTTTCCACTCCAAACGTGGTGGTAGGCTTAAAATGAGATATATATTTAGCAGCGCTTTAAGTAAATCCCCGCACGGACTATTTGGCCGGTTTATATTTACAGCAGTTATGGGACTTCTGTAATAGCTGGGCTACTTAAAACTATCGACCTAAGCGTAGGTGCTGTGCGGGTTTGATCGTAACAAAGTGTGAAACAGGCAGCGCAGCACAATGAAAACAATTCCTCATCCCTTCGAGCGCGCATTTACCTGTTATTTACACCGGCGTTAACTCCCTGCCACGCTCAATATAAATCATTACCATCGCGTTTTATCTTCTCAAGGTTACGCTTCGTGTATTATTATGTAAGTCAGAGCGGATAAAATTGAAGGCATGCTCCCCCTAAAAAGTTTAAATGTACATTGTTCATCTAAACGTGGAAATAAAGTTTATCTTACAGACTGTGCAGGTATACATGAGGAGATACATCTCACCGACGCATTCAGTTTCTGTTTAACAGCGATTTTATAAGCTCTGCTTAGTAGATATTGCATTGTGATATTTTGTTTAAAAGGGGCATTTTAACATACGGTTTTCACGAGTGCTGCTAGTCTAACCCAAACGGTCTCGGATGCAACAGTTTTTCCAACCACTCTGTCGCATTTTGCAGAAATGAAAGTAACCTAATGTGTAAGAGTCCGCTTTGTCTTTGTGTTTTGGCAATATGTTTTTTTAAAGAATACGGAAATTTCGTTAATCATCAATGTTAGTTTTTCCTTTATGTTACGATCGAACCGAATGTTTTTTCGCATACACTGCCTTGGTTTTGCCAATATTCAATCATAACGCCTACCTCTTTCAAACACTATATCTTTGTCATCAAATACATTCGCAATATAATCACCCGGCACAACGGGGACACGTTTACTTCAACATCCCTACAAATTAAAGTGTATGTGCGAGTACTATATTGTCATTCAATGTCTTTTATTTATTTAAAAAAACTGAAACAAGAACCCTGTCTCTTACCTTGCCGAAATAAACCACCTTTTTCATAAAAAATAACTATTTCTTTTTACAATAAGCAGAAAAAGAATGGCTTTGGGATTCCCTTCGCCAGACAGCTAAGATTCCCAGCTTTCAGTGGAAGCTTCGTTAAGTAGATATACGTTCCACATTTTGACTGTAAAAATAGCTCATACAAACTCGACGACGTCTTGTAATTTAGAACTAAAAAGAACTGCAGTTCTTGCAGTACAAAATTACTCTCAGATCGACTGTTGGCTCCATGGATTTTTGATACGGTAAGACGGGGTGTCTGCGGACGCCGATCGCGTAAAAAACAGCAGACAGAGGTGGATTAGCGCACAGTGGAGTGAACTGCAAAGCGACACACAACGGCATTGAGATAACAGAAGAGCCGGAGCCTCGCAAGCCGCATCACAGCCTAGAGGTGAAACCTAATTGGATTGGACTGTACATAACCAAGGACAGCAGCAGATCAACCGGAGAACGAAGACTTCTCCCTCGTCCGAGATCGGAATCATCAGTGATAGGGTCCAGGTTTTATTGTTTAATATTTTTCTCGTAATGCGAATGCGCCGTTGAACTGCTATTAGACAGGTCCCGATGCAACTTCGCAGAATATACTGTCACTAGAATAACAACAACCCGCGGAAAGTTTTGTCGTGTGTGGACTGCACTGTTGAAAGGTATAACCGTGTTATACAAAAAGCAATTCGAAAAATTCCTGACATGGAAACATACTAAATAGCATTTTCGTTGACTTTGTAGGCAAATTATTTATTGTTTCACGAACACTACTGTTTTGTGAAAATTAGATTAGCAACAGTGGCTAAGCCAGAACTATTATAATAAAAGGCCTGTCATACTGCGTTCCCTATAGTGCATCGGAGAAAGTGTAACTGCGTTACGATAGATCACTATAGTTGACCATCCAAATTAACCATCAGTAGAAACGGGTTAAAATTACGCAACCGAATGTGAAATATGCAATATTGTTTCCTTCATACGATTTCAGACTTTGAAAACCCAAGCGTTCAATATGTTCATATCGACCTGCATTTTTGCTGCCCACCTTTTGCACGAAGCTCACGCTTACTTTGGTACCTACATTATACAATCTGAAACATGTCAGTGCACGTGGTCTAATTCTCCGCCCTAGTAAGGATACGCTAGTGATGAAAAAAAGCCTTAATAAAGCAGTATGTTGCCCACCATAACTGGTTCCATATGCTCACTTACATTAATTGCCGATGTTTTTTTATATGAATTGCGGTGTTAAAAATCAAAATCTACATATCATTTTGGGTTTACATACATAACTGTCCGTCTAACATCATGGAGTAAATCAACATTCGTATTTAAACATACGGCTATTACAGTACTTAATTAATGCTGCAAAATTCTATTTAAACTCCCCTTTCCTCTTAAAACCAGTTAAACAATTAAAGAAGTTTAAAAGAGCGAGGCTCGTTTAAAACTTGCGCACCAAAACAGTAGCCTAATACGAAAACAAATACTGAGTAATGTGCATGGTAAAACCGTGCATTATTATCTATACCGTACTGGGATTTGTTATCGACTTTTTGTATGACTAATAGAGAATGGCATAGACCACGCGGAGCTTCAATAAATACAAGCGATAAGATCATTATAAAAACTATTACTTGCGTAATCAAGCGTAATTTACCATTATCACTCAGTTCTTTCTGTTACAGTCGGCAGACTGTTAAAAAAAGCGGCGGTTAAAACGACCATATCACTATACAGCTTCTGTATGGCGATTAATAACCGATTAGAGCGTTTTGCACTTAATAAGGGAAGCGCTATAAAAAGGCATCCCATGTCATAGTCTCCTTATCATTGTGTTTATTTTAAACTGATATTAAAATAGGCACCTACTGGTGTTAATAGTAACATCCTATTAAGTCAGTGTTACACTTTTTGGCGATGCAGTGAAATTGTGCCGCTATGTTATCAAAATGTTAAGCGTTAGCTGTATTCAGTACAGTGTTATGCTGGTATTAGAATGAGGGTTGTTATATATATTTACAACATAACTACCTGTAAGTATTACCCAAGTGATACTTGGTCCTTTAGTTAATAGTACAAGAGTTGACCTTAATCCAGTTGGAGCTGATGAGTGCTACACTGAGAGAGTTGATTTGCAGCTGCTTTTCGTGGGGAGATCGAAATATATCCAGAAAGTATATGCACAGTATATCCAGGCCTTTACACAAAGTATAATTCTGGTTAATTTGTTTCTTGTTTGAGTCCATGTAACGCTGAAGGATTTGATTTATATCATTATTAGGACATAGGTTTGGATTTTACATTTTACTAATTTTTACATCTGATGTACAAAAATTATTTTATTTTTTTTGAAATATATGTTGCTTTCAAAAAGATATTATTTAAATGATCTGTTATATGAATCAAAACAAGCTTATCACAAGAAGGCCCACAAAATAAGTTTCCCTCCATTTATAAGGACCACTCAGATGACATTTTCTTTTGTCTAGCTATGACTTACAACCTTTTTAAACAGTCATTAAGAAAGGCTGAAGGGAAGCAGTAATTAGCAAATCAGCCATCTGCGCAGTTTAAAGTGTCACATTATAATAACGACACAGACAAAAGCTGTGTCATAGCCGCTTTCGCTAAAGGTCACCAGAGCCTTGGCATTGTAAACATTTTGCTTATCAGGATTTATGTAACGCACCGGATAAATTTGTGCTAAGAATGATCATTCTTGTGGGAAGAACACAATTTGATGTAATAATTGCCGAGAAACAAACTGGGAATGGGTGATTCAAGCTGAATAAGAATACACTGAAAAAAGACAAATGGTACTATTGTTGGAAAAAAGTTTTTGCCATATAGTAGGCTACATATGGATCCAGATGTTTCAAATGGCAAATATATTTGTGAATAAATCTCTAAACCAAATACACTCATTCTGCCTCTGGCAATGAAATTCAGACCTTTAATACCTACTATAAAATTAGACTAATGTTTCTTTTATTTAAAATATTATAGCTGTGTTAGATTTTCTTGTAACAAAGCTTTCAGAATATTTAAATTTAAACATTATCTATATTTCAGATGGATTTTAAAATGGCCACGATACTTTGCAATAACTCTCAATTATTTATAAATGTAAAGTATTGAAAGACAAAGGCATATCCAGTTCTGAATATTGGTTTCCATTTGCAAAATAAGACAGGTCTACACTGTGACTGGGTATTATATGATATTTATGGTTATCATTTCCACCAAAGCCAAAGATGACCACTATATTTTTGTGTTGGCTTGCAGTGCTCATGGGTTTCCATTAGAGTTAACAGTTAACACATTATTACAAAAATACTTAAACCCCTTGGTAAGATAAATGCGTCAAAGCCTTTAATGTATTTGTGGGCAGTCAGCTGGTCAGTAAACATAGGGTTAATGACACCCATGATAACAACCACCAGGAAAATGCCATTCTTCCCATGTCCATACAGTATGCTAACAGCCAAAAACATTTTTTAAGTATCAATACAGATTATAATCAATATCATATTTATAACAGAATTGTGTTGAAAAAACTACTTGGAATACTTAAGAATACTTGGATTCTAATTTACAGTTTGCATTGCTTTAATGTTTTGTAGCTCAGACAAGGTTTTGAACACTTGTGCCCATTGCAAATTAAACATATTTTCATTACTGCTATATAAATTTTGTAAGGAAAAATCAAATTTAACACTGACAGAGGGAGACACGGTCCCAACTATTTATTTTGCTCCAACTCAAGCCAGTATTTCTCTTTTATCCAACAATCACTTCCCAAATGAAGGCAAGAAGCAATTCTCATTTTATCCCAGTTGGTTTGTACACTCGGGCTGTACACAACTCTTCTTCCCCCGTAAAGCATCTCTCACCAAAGCAGTGTGCAACGGTACAGCTACTCCTCACAGCTGGAGGACATCTTTTAGCTACCATTATGACATGTCAACCCTTGTTTGCATTCTCTTGGATTTCAGGAAAACACTCAAGAAATGCCAAAGCTGAAAAAAGCTTATTTACACGTCGGCCAGTTCAGAGATTCAGCCCGGAGGGGAAACTGTGTTTGTATCCTCCATCAGGCCACTGAAAGAAAGTTATCCATAATAATAATGAATTCATCGTGACGATGAAGAGCATTCCTGGCCTTCTTGTTTAGGGATTTCTGAATCCACCCCTTACTGCTTCAATGATGTTAACGTTTTCATTACCATTTTTTATTTTTTTTTGCAATAGAGTGAAACAAAACCCTGATACCTTGAATTTTTATCTGCTGTACTGCTCATGGTTCGTTTCTATGTAAAGACACACGTCTAAAGTGGGGCCACCTTCTCCAGTGCTGAGCTGTACTGCTCGTGGTTC
>JAOVYW010073389.1:8359-20112 GCA_025775045.1 Hiodon tergisus
TCGCCCAGGCAGGTACCAGGCCTTCCATCTGCTGAAAAGGTTGCCCCCGTAATAACTTTTAAATACAGAATCAAGACTGTTTTAACTGCTCGCGGATGGTCTGATATGGCTGTTAGTTTTCATTATGCATGCTTCCTTTCAGTTAAAATCTGAAGTCAATCCAATGCCATGAGCGCTGTTTTGCATTTTAAGGAAGTGTTGCATGCTATTGAAAAACCAATAAAGCAGACTTTTATTTCCTGAAGCGGGATCATTTTCATCATTTTAAACATTTTACAGCAAAACAAGCAACAAACAAGGATGGGACGCAAAACTTTTCACCTGCCATGATTTGAATGAAAAGACACAACTCACTGGACTCCATTCCCTCCTCTGGCCTTTCTGGACTGTTCCAGTAGTCAAGCAGGCAGCAGTAAGCTCAGCATCTCATTGGGAAAATTCTTTATAAACCTGTTTTCAGTTTAGACACAATTTGGATTCCACCCAAGAAACCTCTCTGTCCATGGAGTCAGGTAAAGCTGTCACCGTGACAACTGACATGATCGTTCCACCGCGTGACGGGTTCCACTGAGTGACGCCAACGTGACACTTGTAATCTTTGAGGCGGTGATTGGCCCCCCCAACCCCTTCAAGCCAGTGTGATAAAAAACCTCTGGTCCGAGACACAAGCTGTCTCACTGGAGGCGTTTGATAGGGCTCAGTAGTTCACTGGCGTACAACTGGCGTATGACTGGTGTACGACTGGCTTGAGGGATTCACAAAACAAATTTCAATTTTCTCCCAAGTCCGTGACTTATTCAACACCGTTCCTTACATCGTTTCTGCAGTTGCAGCTGGGTGTTGAGAGTACAAATATTTTTCAGTCCAGGCCGTATCCGACGGGATCTTTATCTCATTTCCGATTGCATGGGCCCACCCCTGAGTTTGCTGGTGGGCCCAGCGTGGTCGGTCAGATGGAGGAGAAGGTCAAGGAGCTACAGCAGCAACAAGCATTTTAATGCTGGTTTTGAGTTGGAGCGGAGGTGCAAACCAATAAACTTTGTTTTGTCTAAATCTGTAGTTTGGTCACAGCTGAGGTCAAAACAAAAACATGTTTCTGTTCATGTTCTCTCACGGACCTTACCATAGAGTTCTGACTTGGAGAACCCAGATGGAACACAACAACAATAATAATAATAATAATAATAATAATAATAATGATCCTTTAATTAATCAGGCGAGTACATAAAGAACCAGTTCTCGTTATCAAGAACGACCCAGAAAGGGTTTGGGAACAGAGGCTACTATGTTTGCAGTGACCTTGGCGTAACTTGGCCTTAAGCAAAAATGTCTATAAAATTTTACTTTTGATTAGAACTATCAGCATGGTGTCATATTTTATAAGTACAGTTACAGCCCTGCCGGTGTTTTCATTAGAGCATGACGTCAACGACAACAATTAAAAAGGAACTATTCTTATGTTGGTCCAGAAGAATTATATACCCATTGCAATTTGTTTATAAGAGCAACAGATACAAATCAATAGTGTTGTCCTAATTTGGAAGTCAAACGGAATCGCAAACGTCCTTAAAGGTTGATAATTGTGTGACTTATTTTCTTGCAAACTCTCTTATTCAAAGTTTTCCTAAAGCAATTCCGTGAATCCAGTGAAGTTTCTTAGTCCCGTATACTAAAGCAGTGTTTCTTTTGTAATCTAGAACAGAAAGTTTAATTCCATAATCACTATATGACCTTCCCTCAGATAGTAATAACCCCTCGCAGCGATCACTTCACTGCTGGATATTTAGCATTTAAAGGAGATCTTGAGTTGCGGTGTTTCCTTGTATCGCTTCAATATTTCAGTCAGCAGAGGGCAACATCATCTCAAAAAAAGATGATGACGAACGTAAAACGGATGAGTCTGAAATCACAGCCGTTGGAAAAAGTCTGCTGTTTTTTCATATACAACTGCATGATTCCACGGATAAGCTGTAATCGTATTTCATCTGTTTTAACAGGTCAGTATGTTGTGAATATTATCTTTATAACCGTACTCACTTGTTTGTCAGCACAAAGCAGCATTTTATTTAAAGAAAACTAAATTTCGGTCACGGTGTTGCGTGTCAATGGGATTTCGCATTCCTTGTATTGGCGTTTACAAGTTCGTTGTACCGGTGTCGCCCAGGGCATAGCTCAAAACTAGATAAGCAGATGACCAAGACCGTCCTCGACAGTTCAGAAGTTTGCTTCTCGGGTTTCTGTTGCTCCAAATATATTCATGTGAGTAATGGAATACGCGTGTGCGAGAGACGTTTAACAACGGTGACTTAAAAAAATGAATGTACCAAAAACTTTTTAAATATCTAAAATACCTTGTCGACGTCCTCGGTGATTACATTGAAGAAAGCACACATTCATTCATGTAGTAATAATAATAATAATATTTAGCCTTTTAATAACCAAAACTGAAAAACAACAAATACCAGTTTGTTGTTGGGATGATTTCTGCAAATTAACTTTCTCTTATTCCCATTCCATTTTTTTATGAATTGACTGGAGATGGTACAGCCAGGACACCATACATATTCCAGAGAGATTTCCTATTTCCTTCTAAAGGGTCACTTTGTCCCCAGGTCAGTAGGATGTGCCAAGCCAAGCCAAACACCAGGTAAGCGAGACTTGCCAGTCACTTACCTACGCTTTGAAATCTGTTCTTTCTTCATGAGAAATTCAAGAAGGTTTAACTCAAAGGTTTAGCATTCATTTTTATTATATTTTGAGTAAGTGGTAAAAAGTTTATTTGATATTGGTGATTATATTTTAAAATGGCATCTGTACCTGGGGGTATAAATCAAAATTTTTCCACAACCATTTGTCACAACATTTTTATCTCTTCCATAAGTCATTCACATAGGCATAAATTAGATAGGGAGATTGATAATATCATGCTAAGATGCAGAAACTGCACTGCAGGCAGCCCAGATACAAATGACAACATCACTGCTGAGGATAATCACATTAAATGGCAGCAGTTTGCATTATAGTGTATGGAGTCCCCCCAGTCCAAAAGCACTGTGTTGCTTTCATATATCTGATGTCAAAACCCATTCTAATAGCTTTATTGAAACCTCAGTCTCAACCGACTGCTTTTTTCCCCCTGCTTCCCAAAAGCATTAAAAACTGTAACTTTATCCCCAGTTAAAGCGAAGGTTTAGCTAACGCTGCTCCGCCTTTCCACTTCCCAAACCCGCACCCAGTTTTCCTCTGTATCAGGTTTACCCACAAGCGGTACACTGGCGAGTGTGGAGACAAAGCGGGGCATTATCCGACTCAAGACCTGGGCTGACTCTAGGCCCTTAAAGGACCTCTAAGGCAATTGTCATGGCAACATTTCAAAAAAGCAGACAGGAGCTGACTCCGGTTGGACGGGCTGGTGGAATCAAATCAGGCTTATTTTTCTAGGGAGGGGCCATTACAGTCCACACAGGGGGGCTTTTTCACTCAAATATCACAGGTCCATTCTTTGGGGGCCTGATATCAGTCAGGTACAGCCACTGGCCTTTCTTCCTCTCTCTATTAGTCGGTAATTGACAGGAAATGTCGAACAATGGAGGGTCTTTATGGAGATGCCTAAATAAGTCCATGATCATTTCCTAGAGCAAAGGCAAAGGCCCCTAACACCACTGCGAGCGAGACCATTCACTGAGCTGAGAAACTTTTTGATTGGTGCAGGTAAATGCCTTGTGTTTCTGCAGACGAGAATACACTGGGCAGCTGCAGATTTCAGATAAATGTTCAAATAAACTATTAAGTAGTTACTTAATAATTTGTCTGTCAACCTTATCTAGGACAGCTAATGTCTAAATATGGAATTGAACACCATCACATGTTAAAAGCTGTCTTGTCAATGTCAGAAGTAACTTTTAACTTCTTAAAAGACCATTCTTAATATATGTATTTATGTATTCTTAATATAATCATTTTTATACAGTTACACCTTTTCTTTGTATTCTGTTTCCAGAACGGGATGGTTCGTAGTTTCACACAACCGTGAAGTGGGTGGACTAGAACAGCGGGCCCGAAATATGAAATAATGGTCTTTTCAGAAGGATCGCTCTGTAGCCGTCATTTGACCTGTACATTGCCGAACCTCCCCAGGATCCCTCAAGGGCGTCACCTCACATCGTGGTTTATGACCCATTACAATGAGGGGTAATTGGTGGAAATGCCATTACACACACCTCCCGGTGCGAGTGCGGTCCGCATGGGGCTTGCGCCAAATTAAACAGCGCACACCAATACATACATTGTCCCCCCAGCGTCGACGTTGAACCCCCCCAGGGGCAGAGCGCAGGATAGAACACTTGCATTGGGGGCACCTCCCTCCGGAGGGTCGATAGCGTAAAGGTTGATTTGGAGAAAGGCCAACTCACCCGACTCTCTGACCTGTTTGTGGGTCAGTCTGACCTGGGTCTGTGCGGACTGGTTGGTTGTTTGTGCCGGTCTGCTTCTGTGTCAGCGCGCTATGGTTCTGTTTCACCTGTGTCGCCCTGGACCTGGGATTCAGCTTTTTCATGTTGAAAAGGTAGACATGGGGAAGAATGACAGCCATTTGATAGCAGGATAAGGTATACTCTCTTAGGTTTAATGCTCATAAGCCTACTCCACTCAAAAATATGGACGTATGATGTCCGTTTTGTGAATTGGGGTAAAATACTTCCTCACTTGGGTCCAAAATTGTAGGTGTTCGGCTGTTGGAAACTAGGCAATGCTGCCAAAAATGTACCAAAATGACCCATTCACCAATTGTGGTTGTTTGCTTAACTAGGCAAGAGGCCTTGGCGAATTGTAGATGCTGGGTTTGGGCATGCCAACACTGTTGCCTCTCTACTGTATAGGAATGTGGCTTGGGCTGAGCCCACGAGGGTCTGCCACGAAGGTTTCAGCCTCTGATTCCCCGATAACAAACAGACCCTCCCCCCCAGTCCTGAGAGGGAGGAGGAGCGGAAGTGTTTCAACCTGTGACGGTGTCGGTTACCGAGTAAAATGATCTACAAACACCTGGCAGCCTGTCCGGAATTTCCACAGACCGTGGTGGGTTATCTTCACCCGCGAAAGTGCTGCATCCGTTTACAAACACAGCAACGATCTAATCAAATCCACACTTTTATTTTCAAATGGTATTTTATTTTTTATAATTTAATATTGATTTATTTTTGTGCTGGAAATATGAAGTTTGGGGAAGCTGGGCACGGTATGCCTTTGCTTTGACGTTGAGTTACGAGTTGAAAATCCCTGCAGGGACTTCTGCAGCCACAGTGCCGTGTGTTTGAGAGAGCATCCTGAGGCTCTCTGGCAGGCTGCTGGGATTCCCCTGTGTAGGGAACACAGGGAAGCTACACCAGAGTCAGCCGGGAGAAGTAATTAAAGTAGGGGGAGGGGTGCGTTATGGCTTTCATCATATGTGTTCTGTTTTATTTGTCTTTTATTATTACTGCGGATACTGATTTAACTTGAAGGGAGTAACTAGCTGGTGGGTAACCACCAACGGTCTGTAGTCATGTCCTAGGGTAACCACAGATGGTCTGTAGTCATGTCCTGGCAATAAACAAATTGTTACGGTAGAATTAGCGGCCGTTTGGGAACTTCAAAATAACTGTTTCTGTTTTGGTGGTAGTAGCATCTGAGGAGGCTTTTTCTGGCCTCCACATCCAGTGATCTGCAGTGGAAAGTGGTGAAAAGTGAGGGAAAAGCAGAAGCACTGGGCCGTGACATGCTCCTGCACTGATTAAAGTCTGCATCGACTGTGTTAATGTCTCCCTGAAGGCCCATTACCAGTGATGCCTTTTGACCAAACGAGTACACATCAGTATACAGTGGGGGCTTGTCCAAACACACGGCGTAATCAACAGATGTACACAGGCCACCTTTGGTGTGTTTGTGTCGAGCTCTTTCTTTCCACATTTTTTTCTTTTTCTCCGGTTTTGTTAACCAGCATTATATTCTGTTACACTTTCAATCCGAGTCTAAACGGGTGGCCCACCGTGCAAAGATCTCCCAGTCAGAGTAAAGACGACAGAGCCATGCGGGCACACCTGCCTGCGTTGAAATCGTATGATTCTAAATGCCAGGGGCCTGGCGGCCGGTAGCGCCTCTCACAGTATGTGTCATCAGGTGTTTTCTCCTTTGTCTTCCGTTGAGCAGACAAGCCCGTGAGACGGCTGTCAGTCGGGAAGCTGCCTCGAGGCCACTGAGCCAGTGTAAAAGCGTCCTTCCTAATGAAAGATTAGTTCATCGTTTCAGAAGGCTTTGAGTTTACCGAATCACGCAGCCCTTGTTGACATTTGCTTCAGTCACAATTTATCAAAACAGGAAAAGGAAGCAGCATCTGGTTCAGAATTTTTAATTTTTTTTAGGAATGTACACAGTCGCACATTCTCATAGTTCCGTTTGCCTTCACTGTTTATAATGTAGTCATTTGTCATTCATAAGACAGACTTCATAAGAAAGTTTTCTTTTTTTTGCCCCACAATCGATTGGTAACGCATAATTTAAGGCCAGCTGTCCACACGGCTTGGAAGGATAAGTGACCGGTGAGTGAAACCCGGGGTTCATCGCGGCGACGAACGCAGTTCTGAGGGAAAGGCGGTGCGATGAAGGAAAACCGCCTGAGGAAAAGAAGCTTTGCGGAATGGTCATTTATTCCTGTTTTGTGTGCGGCCTCGACGTGTTTATCAGAGGTCGGGTTTAATCAGTGGCTCGCACCACAGGTGCGATGATTTCATTGCCACTTTACAGTCACGTGACCATGGAAAAAAGCAATGCTAGCACACAGTCACTGAGTGCTAGGGAACCGGCAATTGGGTGTGTGGATTGGTTAAATACACCCTGACACTTTCACTTGACTGTTCAATCAAGCTGACTACATTTTCACTTAACTACGTGCACGCTTCGCCTGAGTAAAATCAGACCAGCTGACTTTTTTTTCCAATTACATTTTTTAACAATAATATTTTAAAATAAAAAAATCTACAAGTAATATTTGACAGACTTAATTATAGTTAGTTAGATCAAAAACAAATAAATTCAAAGAATAATGTTATACAAATGTCTGTAATGGTTCAATGAAGGATTAGAGTACAGAAGTTATTATAAAGAAATAAGGCTTACTTTGATTAAACGCATTTTAAACAGTTTTCCTGTACAATGTAACCATATTCAAATTAATATATAAAAAGTGGAGCACTTTTGAGAACTGACATTTGTGCATAAAATATTTTGCAATAATAATCAAATGAGGAAAATCCATTAGGAAATGAAACTGACATTATGTCATTATCATATGCAATTCAGTACTGAAACGCATCCCAAGAGGTGACCTGTGGGGGAAAAAGATTTTCTGCTGTTTCAGTGGGAGCTCCAAAAAGTACAGTGATTAAATTCCATCTAAATGGAATTTCTGTTTTGCAGGTAAACATTGTTCATTGTTTGGAGATGCACTTTTTTTGCATTAGGCTATAAAGGAGAGGAGTGATTCTATAGAACTTCTGAGTTACTGCATCAGAATTTATCAACATTCCTTTGCTTAAAATAATCGTAGCTGGTGGAATTGCCCACTGGGTTGCGTTGTCTAAGTCGCTATACAGTAGAATGTTTCCATTATCATCCATCAGATACCTTTCCCCATTTGCTTGTTATTTTAAAAAGTTTATGTCTTGGTTAGGACACATCTGTTGTTACAAGTTGGAGTAGTTAGCGGAGTGAAATTGTGTTTAGTTGCCAGTATCGAAGGACTTGATTTTGCCTGCTTACTGAATGTTTTACTAGGAATAGATTTGTTTCCACTGTCACTTTCAAACTGCGGGGCATTATTTTAAAAAAATGTTCTCACACTAAACTAATGGGTGTATGTTTACATGTTAACATAGCTGTCAGATTAGTAAAAAGTAACTATATCTAAAATTCATTATTCACAGTCTCGTGATCCAGGGGTCTCTCGAGCAACACTACCACTACCACGATTCTGCGGTCATATGTGAGTAGCTGACGTGGTTTCCCATCTCCTCCAGACAAACGTTAACCAGATGCTCAATAACAACAGGCCAATTTCATCACTGCCAACTGCCATTTCTGTCCTGCTTTTTGTTTTAGTTGTTGTTGTTGCTCATAATTAAAACCCATTACTTTATTGCTGCCGTTTCTACTTTTGCTCCTGGAATACAGAAGAGGGGGGAAAATAACTGAACAAAGTCTTTATTTAAAGGCCGTCAGATTTTGAAAGTATGAGCTAGCTTTCCTATTACATAAGATAGTTGTACCACAAGGATACGGGACATTAAGGAGGATAATTAAGAACTCAACAGAATACTTGCACAGCTTGGCGGTTCAAAGCCATCCGTCTTCATCAGGAAATGATGCCGTTTGCATTCCTAGGGTCTGGCTAAGCTTCCGATCAATCACGTCATCTTCGTCAGGTCTACAGGGAGGAAAAGATAGATGAACATCAGCAGATGAACAGTGCGGTCCTCATATGGTGTCTATACGAGGTTGAGTTTGCTGAAGTGACTCAGGTCAGCCACTTTGCTCAGCGGTGCAGGAGCCAAGCCGAGAGGACCATGCACCACTGAGATGCCATTCGCGCTGTTGCTTTACAACACAGTGGGTATCTGATGCTGAGACAGTGAGAAATGCCACCGGCCTTCGGCAGCAATAGCTCGTTTGATTTATTTACTCGACTTCAGAGTAAACCAGAACGCCCTGCCTCTCCATTTGAGCATTAAGTGCGGGGAAATCGCGGTTTGACCTGTTTATTTAGGCTTGTTTATTTCGGTTTGTTCTTCCGAGCATGAAAAGCCCGTTCGGAGGGTTGATTGCGTATCTCCCGACTTCTCGCTGCGCAGATTCATTGAGCCTCGCAGCCATCCCTCGTTCATAGGCGCCTGCTGGCAGGGACGGCTTGCGTTGCCTTTGATATCAGAGAACATGAAGGTACTATAAAGGACCACCTTTTGTCTCTCTTTATTACTTTCTCTACCTATTCTGTTCCACAGGTCAAACAGAGGCGAAGAAATCCCCCTGCTTTCAAACTTCTTCATGTACTGTACTTGTTTTGCCCTTCTTGTTTTATTAATAAAGATTTTGTGGGGTTTTAAAAATATTTTGCCCTCCACCAACAGTTGAAAAACATTTATATTTATTATTTGAAAAGACTGGATCCAGACAGCGTTCGAGTAGATTTTGATGTTTATTTTATTGCCTAGAATAGGTTACATTTACTGAATTTCCCTTCTGGAGATTCATTTAATCGCCTTCTATACCTTGTCAGCAGTCAGGTTTAGTCTGAAAATGACACGCCTGGTTATTTGCAATTATTATTATTATTGTTTTTTGGTGTTTTTGGTGTGGTGGGCTGGGGGTGTCTGACGGTCTACATTAAATGCTTAAAAATGAAATTTTTTGGTAATACAATAACCGCTGAAAGACTTAGTTGCAGCAGAAACGATGTGCTGTGTTCAGCCCTCTGGCTTTGTTTAGGTTGAAGAAACTGTGGTGACGTTTCTGTCGTGTGAACGCGGAGCATCAGTGTGTCACAGATTGTTTTCCTTTCCACTTCATTTTGTTTGCATCCGTCAAGGCTGCATGTTGTTCCACACCTCCATTTCCCTTGGTCCTTTGTGTTCCCCAGAGGAGGATATGTACTCTGTACAAAACTTTTCTTTTCCATTCGCTACAAAAGGGGTTGTTTACACCAACATTTTTTTCTCAAATTCGTGTCTGACTGTTTTACTGGCAGGCTTTGCACCCCTTTTTCTTTTTCTTTTTTACCATCCAGGGTCAGTTGTTCTGACCCTACACTGGTGATGCTGCATTACGACAGACTCACATTTTTACCTAATTTTAAGTCTATGTAGAAAAGTAGCTTTAGAAAGTAGCTTTAAATTAATGATGAAATGATGACTCCTCGGGCTAAAAAACATCGCTTTGTCATTTTTGACCTCTTAATCTTAATTTATCTGCTTGTCTTTCCCCTATTGTTAATATATTTTTGGTGCTTGAAAATAACATAAAGACTAAGAGCACGCCAGTGCCAGGTATCAGATGATGAAGTGAGTGATCCCAGCCTTCCCAGAAAGGGAATTTCCTATCCACGGCAACCCTTTGGAGTAAGGAAGGGGGAGGGGGGGGTGAGCCATCGCAGGCCAAGCCACTAGACTGTTTGAAGCTCCCCACAACATCAGGTGTTGTTTACACTCCTGCAGGTCGACTCACAGGCCAGCCACCACTCATTGTGACATACAGCAGCAAGCATTTACATTCAGGGATGTCTGTCTCTGTGTGTGTGCGTGCGCATGCACGTCTGTGTGTGTGTGTGTGTGTGTGTGTCTGTGCGTGTGCTTGTTTCTGTGCGCGCACGTATGTGTGTGTGTGTGGGTCTGTGTGTGTGTGTGCAGGTCTGGAAAGAGGAACTTTCTTTCTAAACTTGCTGGAATAAAGATGAAGTCCCCTCAGGCGACCAATCATACTCTAGTCTCGACTCCAGGGGGTGATGACCTCAACGAGCTCCGCTTCACTGCCACCTTTAGCCACGTGTCATGACCTGGGAACGGACCCTTTCTCCCCTCCCTCTGTACAACCGGCCCTGACTCACAAGGCACTTCCCCAGCATGCTGCTGCTCGTCCCTCTCAACTCTCAGGTGTCGGTGGCAGGGTTTTTAACTGGCGTGTCGCGGCACGGACAGGTGGTTCCCTGCGTTTGATATCCGCGCTCTGATCTCGCCGAGGATGTAACTGCGGGCCATGACGGCGTGAGCCTGAGATTTCACCCCATGCTGGGAAAAAAAGCTCAGATCACAGATCTCAGATCAGTCCTGAAGTCACAGATATGGGCTGAGGACACTTTACACGTCTGAAAATAATGCATCCTGTGATCTTATCTGCTCTCGGGAAGTGAAAGAGATTAAATTAGTGCAAGACTCATTTAGTATGCCGATGGTCTACTTTTTTCGATTATATTACTTGATTGTTCAGTTTTATTCTATGTATGTCTGTGATATTATGTAATTTTCCAGGAGTCCTCTCGACTCCCTTTAGGAACAGGGAATCATTTTCCAGTTTTTCCCAGTTTGGCACTGGGTTTTCAGGTTTTGATTCTTAAAAAATCTGTTCAGCACTCAGACTAATTCTGTTTGTTAAAATGGGCTACAACAAAAAAAGTTTGATTTATTTTTACCACGCGGAGGCATACATTGAGAGTTTTATTTCTTTTTAATAATTAATGTTGATGAAAAAATCGTATCGCTTTGAGCCTCAAAAAGGTGACTTGGTGAATGCTGGTGTAGGGACACAGAAACTCAGTCATTGGCAATGGCCTGGACTGATCCAAGCAGCCTACTTAAACCAAACTTGTTACACGTATTTGCTGGACGGACCCTTAATGGCATGGCTTCCTGAGATTGAAAACACTGGGAATTGATCATTTGAATCAATAACATGCCACAGATAGCCAATGGACACAAGTGGTATGTTGGGTTTTTCCCAATATGCTTCAAATTTACATTTATCCGGTTTGATTAATTCCACCACAGTCTGGATCTCTGGTTTTATCAGATAATTTCATATTTTTCCTAATTTCCTTTATCCTAATGGGGCTTTCCCTGAACAATGTTTTGCGTTTTGCATTAACTTTCGTCTCCTATTCCACTCTCTCTCTCTCTCTCTCTCTCTCTCTCTCTCTCTCTCTCTCTCTCTCTCTCTCTCTCTCTCTCTCTCTCTCT
>JAOVYW010073390.1:0-15861 GCA_025775045.1 Hiodon tergisus
GGCCGGGGAGGGGTGAGCGAGTGCGCGTGGGCCGGGGAGGGGTGAGCGAGTGCGCGTGGGCCGGGGAGGGGTGAGCGAGTGCGCGTGGGCCGGGGAGGGGTGAGCGGCGGGCCCTTTTCTCGGCAGACTATTAGGGCCTGACGAACAAGCCGGACAGGGGAGCCCCCCGCCCCCGAGAACACACAGGTGAGCAAACAGCTCAACCGCCGGCAGCGTGAGAGCGCATTATTCCCTCTAAGTAGCTTTCCCGCGACGACCGCTGCTGTCAGCCAGGAAG
This sequence comes from Hiodon tergisus, assembly GCA_025775045.1. Lineage (NCBI taxonomy): Eukaryota > Metazoa > Chordata > Actinopteri > Hiodontiformes > Hiodontidae > Hiodon > Hiodon tergisus. The sequence continues at coordinate 278 of JAOVYW010073390.1, forward strand.
GCTTTGTGTAACTCCAGCCCCCATCAGCTGAAGACAATGAGGCACTTAACGGATTAGGCCAGACTAGACCAGACCTGGTCATTTATCACCCAGAGAGGGCAAGGCTGTCCTTGGGTCGGCCAGAGGACCTCTCTGTAATGCGTTTATCATTAGTGTGCCACTTTATTTACTCTTTGTTTGTTTAGCTCGACGAACAAAAAATTCTGCATCATCCTTAATTGGGTGATGGTAAGTCAGTTCTTTTTATAATGTAGTGGTCGTGTTTGTTTGCGTTGGTTTTGCTTTCGGGTTTATAAGAAGTTTCATCTGACTCTGCCGGCGTAGCACCGGATATCAACGTGTCTTTTTGTAGCTTGACGGGTCAACAGACTTTCATAGCTGTCCAGGCTGATGATTGGTAGGCTGCCCGCAGTCTTTCTCCTGTTCTTCATTAGTTTAAGGGAGTTTCCTTATTTGTAACCAATCAATTGAGTTGTTGGGAAGCCTACATATTACCATATTGATTTGGCTTTGAAAAAGACTCCCTAAATCATCATTATTAAAACAGATACGTGTGCGTGTGGGAGACTGGCTGGTGCTAGCCTGTTTAAGTTCTGATTTCTGTCCTTTTTTCTCTCTCGTTTGACAGCAAAGAGATCCTCATAAAAGAAGTTCGGAAGACTCTAAAGTAAGGACGTTTATAAATGCATTCACCATGTCTCTGTGGTTATGAATTTCCAACTTTATTTGCACAACGGGCAAATGCAATGAACTGTCAACGGCGAACTATTATGGGTTAATCCGATTCTCTCCGTAAACAGCTGGTGGACAAATTAATATCCACTTGAATTAGTCACGGACAAAAATCCCCCAAGCCCCGTTTTAAACAAATTAGCATTCATCAGCACAGCCTTATGAGAAGTGTGCTGCTGAAAAGTGTCCGTGACCCTGTTCTTTCTGTGGAGCACTCGAGCCCATTCCTCTTTCTGTGGTTTTCCCATTTACACAAGCCGTCTCTTTCAGAGGCTCTTTGATGCTCATCCCAGGTTATTGATGCTACACTCTGTTTCCTTATCCCATGCCACTTCCCACTGTTAGAACAAAGACTTATGGTCAACAGGTCTAAATCTTGGCCGGGCCCCAAAAATGAACAGTAGGTACCTTTTTGCTTTAACATGTCATCACCCTCTCTTAAAGTAAAAAAAAAAGTCAGCATGGATAAGCTACAATTTTGGCAGTAAGACAGTTTTGGCGTTTTTTTCTCCTTCTTGACATTTGGAGGTGTAAATTATCGTGAAGCCCTGTCTATCCTTTTGTTGCGCTAAGAGTTTTACTTTTATAATGTATATACACTTCCTGTTTAATTGCAAGACTTTTATTGTATGCTTATAGCTTGAATACTTTTGGATGAGAAAATGCACAGAATGGTTGGCCTGTGGGGACCTACAGATTTAGTTGTTTAGTTGTCCATTTTATATCTGTTCATTTTTGTGTTATGTGGCACATATCAGTCCATTAGCCCTTTGGTGCCTGTACTGTGAATGTGAGATGTCGGTGGCTGGCCGTTGGCCTGGGACATGTGCAAAACAATTCAGAATGAAGTTTCTGCTATATGAATTCCTTAATCGTTTCAGGGTTAGCGTTTGCTCTTTCAGCTTGTGGGATTAGTCGTTTCTAAATAGCCCAAGTGGGGGAAATGCATTCTTGAATTTCAAATGTAGTTTTTTAAGCTTTTGCCTTACTATGCATTTCCTCTGTATGCTCAGGAATGCTGTGTTTTGTACTACGCACAGGTGATGGTCATGCAAGAAGGATCAACGTCCCTTTTTGGGCAGCACTTGAAGCTTCCCTCCCTGCCCAGCACCTCTCTGACCCTGAACCTCACTGAAGCCAAGAGGAGCAAGCCCTCCCAGGGGTCAAAGGTCAGTGTGGATGTCTTGGTATAGCCTTGGATTGCATTAAGTCTTAACCCCCAAGGAATTCACTTTTTCAATGCCTACTGAGTCATATCACGTGTTCAGAAAGTTCAAAGCTGTTTCCATAATATTTATTCATTTTTTTAAAGTCGCAGGAATTTGGACACAATTTTTTTTAAACTTATTGAATACCAACATAGATAATTTTCTCCATGGTAACAATGCAATTAATTATAGTGTATTTGCTTATCTGTTACGCTAATGGATTAGCAAATTCCCACTAATATGTTGTATTAAGTTGGCATCATTTACAAATAGGGTCTTCTATTTAAACTGGCAGATCACCCACTGCACAGTCCACATAGGTCATCTTTCCTTGACCATCCGTTCTTGGTGTAGTTTTAGATGTCATTATGACATGGGTAAGTGTAGTTTTTCTCCTGTACACATGCGTTTGTTTGGTAATTCATTCGATGGTCCAGTATAACATATCAACTTTTTAGGCCATTTTTTGAGAGGGAGAGGTAACGTTGTGGAAGGATCTCGGGGTCAGACTCAGAGGACAAACTACAGTCAAAGCAGGTCGTAACTTGTGGCGCGTCTAGACTGCCTAATTGCTTTACGGCCCTGATGAAATATTGGAACAAGGTCAAGCATCTGTGACCTCTGGGCAAACAGTCCGGAATGGACAAAGGTGACGAAGCGCTCACCACATGTCTGTGACCCCCACACAACCAGGCCCCCGTCATAGTGCCTCAGGCTCTGGGAGGCAAAAACTAAATAAAACAACAATGCATTGCTTGCGCTGAAGCCCTCGGACGGCCATCGAGGCACGTCCCCTCCTGCCAGAGATGTCGCAGAGATGGTTGGGTTTTAAACTAGACGTAGAATCAGCGGAGAGCGTCAGGAACAAGGGTGCAATATGATTTTTTTCTGGGTGTGTCTTGGTTTTCTCTCCGGGATAGAGCTGTAACCCGAGGACGCTTGAATGGTGCATTTTTTCATAAAGCTCGCCATGTTAGAGTTCACTGTACGATGGTGTCGCTGTTGGGGTTAAAAGAGCTTGTATTTATAAGTTTTTAAAATATTTTTATAAGTTTACACCTAAGAGTAATGTAATGACATTGCGATTAATTTCATGCATCATTGCATAGATGCTATTGGATGCTCAGAGAAGCCAAACAAGGTGCAATTCATACCAGCTTGGCTGTCTTAATGCTATGGTAGCAGCTGCCGTGCCTATTTGTAATTGTCTGTCTGCTGTGGTTTCTACCTCAGGATGTGTCCAAAAGCAGCAGCAGCACCCCTGCCAATGGCAGCAACGTGTCTTCTAAACTCCACAAACCCCATAAAGAGCACAGAGACAAATTCCTCAAAGACCCAAAAGAGCATAAAAGTGCCTTCAAAGACTCTGCCAGGGAACTCGGCAAACCACCCAAAGATTCCTCCAGGAAACCCAAAGAGAACCAGCCACTCAAGGACGACAGACCCAAAATGGGCTTCAAGGAACCCAAGGGCCTGTCCAGGGACCAGAGGCTGGAGACGAGCCTCTCGCATGGCGTCGGGATGGGGGGGCTGCAGCACAACGGCACGACCCTCAACAAAAGGCCGCCCCCCAACGACAGCCAGGACCACGCCTCCAAGAAGAGGAAGAAGGGCGTGTCGGGAGAGACTCTGAAGCCCACGTCGGACTCCCTACCGCAGCTGCACCTGCTGGACAAGCGACCCCCGAAGGAGAAGTCCCAGATCCGCCCAGCCAAGCTGAAGGTGGGTAGCGAGGCGGCGGAGAGGAAGAAGCCCCACACGCTGCCACCTTTCCGAGACATCGTGGACCCCGACGACTCTGACGTGGACGACAACGCATCCGGCAAATACGAGGTGAGTGCAATGCGGAAAAGTGAGCTGGCGGCGTAATCCAATGTGAACGACAAAGGGTTTTTGTTTTCATAACATGGTGTCCCCATGCTCATGTTTCAATGATGTGGTGATCTCTTGGTATCGCTCGTCTCAATAATGTGGTGGCCCGATGTTAATAGGATGTTCCCATGTTCATGCTTGTCTCAGTGATAGGATTTCCCCCATGTGAATGGCATGGTGTTTCATGGTAATGCTGAAAAGTTCCAATTATAATGATAGCGTCTCTATATTAACTTTTTAATGTGTTATCTGGCTATATCATCCCATGTTAATGATGTAGTGTCCCAATTCTATGTTTTACCAAAGTGTATAATTGGGCGTAAGTTATTTTCTCAGGTTGTATTGTATTGTATTGTACTGATAATCTATCCACTGTTGTAGTCAGTAGCTGGGAAAAGGGGGGGACAGAAAAAAACCATCTTATGCTGCTGATAGGAAATAACATTTGAAGGGCCCAGAGGTGAAATTACTGCTTAAGTGAGCCAATTCATTGTGGATCATTTCAGCTTTTAAAGCAGATTTATCTTGTGTGTAACATCTCTGCCATGCTCTTTTGCACTTTAAAAATAAAAAAGCACTTAGCTGGTCAGGTTTAACGTGTATTGCGAAATGTTCCCTCCGTTTAAAAAGTGGTAGAGATGGTAATGACCACCCCCCCCCCCCCTTCCTCCAGCGAGAGCCGAAGAGGCAGAGAAGCAATAAATGAAGTGGGGCCGTCAACCATCAAAGGCGGTGAAGCTTTGTGGTTTATTCAACAACTACTCTCTTAGTAAACAGAGACGTCACATCTGTGCTAGGTTGGCACTGAGGATACAGTTAATCGTGCCTCAGTAGACCTTAAGACTGTCAAGAGTGTCAGGCAGTGTTAGCTGTGGTTTGGGCCTGTTGGAGCATGTTGACCTGACATGAAGGTCCCACCACCTCCTCCCCTTCCCAGATCCGGCCTGACGTGAGGCAGAGTGTGAGCCTACCTTAGTGTGAAACGGGGCCCGGCGCCATGGGTGTAGGAACTGAGCCTGGACGGACAACGCCCCTCCAGACAGACCCAGTTTGACATGGGGGATGGGGAGGAAATGTATTGACAATGCAGTGAATGGCCGACTTGGCCGGGCTCAGAGGAGTCTTGAGACGCATGTTACAATTTAGTTCCATGGAAAAGCTATACAATTTTTTTATTTTTTTATCATTGATGATATTTAAAGAGAAAATATATATAACATGGATTTAGAACTTGGTTCAGAACATATTTAAATAGGGTGGGATTAGCATTCCAAACTACTGTTATAACTTATTCTAATGCATAGTTTGGCTCATTTACCACAATTGATTTAGCTTTTCACAAAGTTTTTGCCATCATGGACATTAAATAATGGTTAAAATGCCATTGTCATATTGTAGGGCCTAACAAGGGCTAACTTGCTTCTGTTTCAGCAAATCTTCCCTTCAGAGACCAATATTTTTTACTATATTTTACTAATATTGCTTCAATTAAAAAAGCTATTAACTTGTAATACCTCTAAGAAGATCCTTTTTCCTAATCAATGTTTTTCCGTAATTTCTGAGCATCTTTGTAAACATATGGAATGCATTGTTAATGTGTTGTACATATTCTGTAATTACATGGCAGTGAAAATTTGATTTTCAGTCCCTCCATTGATAGCGTTCACTAACGAGACCCACTTTCTGCCAACCTATTTTGTATTCATTTATTTGTAAATTAGGTAATTGGGCTAGCTAGCTATGGCAACAGTCTCAATAGCTGGTCTAATGTAATTTTTCAAATAGGAGCATATTAACCTTTAAAAAGGCAGTTTTGAACAGGCAACTTAACCATTGCGGTCAGGGCCAGCATGAGAGTCTATTGTGTGTCTGGAGCAGAGTACTCTACCATCTTTGTAAATCCTAATGAAAATGCTAGTTAGCTAAATGCCAACTAGATAGCTTGTATTCTTCTAATCGGAATATTTAAACGAGTAGAATTATAATGAGAGTAAACTAAAACTAGAAATAATTCACAGCAATTATCAAAATCTGAAAATTAAGTTATAGAATGTAAAACAACTAGAAAATATTTTGAAAGCAATGATTTGTTGCTGAACATAATGGATTTTAGTATTTTTGGCAGAGAATGGAAAGAGGGATTATTTCCCCTCATCTGCATGGTGATGTCGGAAGCTTGCAATGTTAGTGTGTGTGGTTTCATTCCTTGGAATAACGATTTTTGTCTTACTGCCCAATCTCTCTTACTAACATACTTTTTTAAAATTGCTATTGTTTAACACTCTTTACGCAAGTTTCCAAGGCCAGCTTTGTAGGGATCGACATGCCTTAAAAAAATTACTGTGCAGGGGCTATAAAATGGCAGGAGGTGATTTTAGAACCACCAAAGGGCCCTGTGATGAATTGGTAACCTTTTAGAGAGTCCTTAAGTTTTTTGTGCTATTGTGAAGAGACCTCACACAAAGGTAGCAAGGTCTGTTTTTTGGTGAGTGAGTTGGCATTGAGATTTATGGTTTTAGGGCACAAAATTGGGATGGTAAAGGGTGTAGGGAAGACCAGAGGATTTCCCTTTCATCTAGAGGCTTTTAGAGAAAAATAGAGGGAAAGGAAAGTTTTACATTCTAGACAGAATGCATTTTAATTGCCCAGTTAAATCTATTGCAGCTTTTCTCTCTTCCCACCATGCCATACTCCATGCCTGGGATTACTGTATTTCATTCCTGGGCTAAATTTGGATATGGGTATGGAGGATGCCCAACCCCCTGCATTTAGCTCAAATGCGAGAGTTTGTACTTCTATCACTGGGAGTATTTGCATGGGTTACAAGTTCTGTAGAGCATGACTACGCTGACAATCCAGGGGGTTCTTTCAAAGCTTGTCCATTCCTGAAAATTGCAATGTATGCATCTTCTTAAGGATAACGTATTGCCCCATAGTAAACTGTGAAGAGCAGGAAGTGCAGTCATCCCACATGGGACTCTCCAGCACTGGGGCCACCGGTCCAACCCTGCTGGGATCTCTGCACGTGGTGCCATATGATGGTGTGAGGTAGCAGGAATAGCGTAGCTAAGCATGGACAATTGTATAGTAAGGGAGTTGTGCTTCTTCTCCCTCTGGGTGTGTAGTCTTTGATTGTGTTTGAGCACGTTCTTCCGCTTGTCTGCCCCCAGCCCTGTACGACCCAAAGTGGACGGGATAGATAAATAGACACCAAAGTTGATTTATTGCCCCATGAAGGATGACTGCTTTGTTGGCTCTGAGCTGGGAAAGGCGGTGGTCCTTAATCCAGGGCTGTGAGATTTATAGCCGTCTGGAGAGGACTGCAGCTGGCACATCTGCATGTTCTTCTGGTAGGACTAGAGGTGTCAACTCCCACTGCTTTCATTACCCATGCTTTCAGCTTTACTTGCAGAAAGTGACCAGAGTGTCTGGGTCTTGTTTTATTTGTCAGTCCAGAGGCTTCCATCCCAATACCATCAACCAAAAGACATAATTCTTCACGAGCCCCTTTAACTTCTGCGGTTCTTCAACACATTCCCGTTTTCTGCTTGACTTAGTGTTAGGGCCACACTTGTGCCGGTCCTGACGCACCCACAACATAAGCAAAGGAAGTTGGAGATTGCAGTGCGGTCTCTGAACACCTAAGCCAGGGAACTTACTCTGTACCTAAAGACAGCGCTCCGGATTATATAACAGCATTGCTCAGACTACATTAATGCATTTTCACAATCCTAAAATCGGTTAGCCATATTATTTTCTGTTATCTGTTTTTTAAAATGTATATATAACACACACACACACACACACACACACACACACACACTTCATACAGATGAGTTTATCTCTTTAGGCCCAGGGGCTCTTTTTGTGTGTCCAGTTTTCGGCAGATCTAAGGTGTCCTCGTAGGGCGTCTCTGTAATTTACAGCAGGGTCCTAACCTTTGTCACACCCTCTTCTAGATAACCAGACAGACAAGCAGGCTGTAAAATGGGGGGGGGGGGAGAGAACAATCAGGATCTTGTACCTTACCTGCTAATGGTCTAGGGCTTCCACTATCAACCGATCCATGTGTTCCCCATTAACTAGGGCTGTGTGCCCGTGCGTGCTTCCACCCCCTTGAATACCCTGACCCAGACTTTCATAATGGCTTTTGAACGCTTTCTTTAATTAAAAAAAAAAAAAAAACACCTCTCACAAATTCTTCTTTATATCACTTCATAGTCAGGTTTTCCCAGTACAGCCCTGAGTAAGTAGTCCTGCACCTGGCACAATTTACAATATGGGCCAGGTGCAGGTGATAATCGCCCAATTAGCCAATTAACAGACACATTCTCACATGAGGCACAACAACCGCCGAAACTCCCCCATATATATATATATATATATACTCCTTTGTCAAACTTCCCACAATGGTCACTAAAGAAGAATGTAAACCTATTAATTCAGATTAACTCTAATAGTTCTTTCAGGTTTGCTTCTGGGACCCTCTCCAAAAAGGATTAGCATTAATAGTGGGCCACTGAAGCTTTTTAATTTTAATTTAATTTTTAGCTTTGATAGGGACTGCTTAGAACTATAACCCCTACTGCAAATCAAATCTAGAGAAGTCAGTAAAGTGTGTCAGGTTACAGACTGTAGAAAACAGCCCAATACTTGGTAACAAAATCAGAAACCGTTTTGCTAGTTTAGGCTTTACAGGAGTCTGTCCAAGCCACGGGTTTGGAATGTCTTCAAAGGCATATTCCAGCTTTTTTTTTTTTTTTAAGTGTGGGGCGGGGAGTGGGTGGCGGAGACTGGACGACTTCTCAGCTTAATAGAGCTTCAGTGTCGGCAGATAAAGGAGTCCTTTGCAAGATTTAGTTTTGGCCTTTCTTTGCACAGAACCGTTAAATGCTTGTGGTCAGGTATAAAACAGTTTGTTTACTGGAATAGCAGTCTTAAGCCTGAGTGTATTTGAGCAAATCCTTTTCACTTAACCCCAACTGCCATTGTTTCATTTTAAATCAAAAGCACGTGCACTCCGTCGATGCAATTATCTATATATGGTGCCTTTACAGAACAGGTGATTTTGGGCCGCTTTTTGCCTCTGACAATTCATATTTCTTCCACATGTTTGTAAGCCTTTAAAACCTGTTAATTATCATCTATTAGACAGTTAATTCATTCAGCCGTTAGTAGAGTATGTCTTTTCCTACATATTATTTTCAGGATTTATATGGACGGTCATGAAATTACAAAGAGCTGTAAAACCCCTTACACAATTGGTTTGAATTTAGTTCATGTACATTTATAAAGATTGATGAACCAAGTTTGTGGCTCAAAGGTACAACAGCACTTCACTTTTTGACATTCTACTCTGTAACCTTCTAATGACAGACCCAGTGCAACATATGGTGTCCCACTTGCTGTCCTTGATTTTGTTAAATACACAACCTTAAATAAATCGCTTGTATCTTTTTAAAATAGAGGGGTTCGGTATTTATTTCTCATTAGAAAAACTCAGATTTTTCTCTCCACTAGGGGGTAACGCTGGAACATCTCATGAAGTCAATAGAGTATACTTCAGTGTCACAAGTATTGTCACCCTGCCAGTGTTTCGGGGACTCATAGGTAACGTTGCAGCATTGTTACCCGTTTACAATCTCTACAAGAGATGGAGAAAAAATCCGGGCTTGTTCCCCTGAAAGCAAGGCGGCAGTCATGAAAGGGGGGGGGGGGCGCCACCCTTGTGACTCTCCGCCCCGCTGTGACACAGAGAATACTCCCGCTCAGAGAGATTTCGGTGTCCGGTCTGGGTAGCTTTGTGTGAGGTGCTGTCACAGTCATGGTTTCTGGTAAATGACACGGAGGCACAGAGGGGAGGTGAATAAAACAAAATCTGTGGGAGCCAGACCTGTAAAGCAGTTAAAGAATTCATTCTTTAACGGCAGACGGGCCTCTCAGTTTTGTAGTTTGGACATTGTTTATTATTTGGAGGGTTGCATTGAAAATTGTGTTGTTGTTTTTTTGTAAGCGACTGCTTCTTGCATAGGCAGGTAGGAAATGCCTTGGAACTGGAATCTTTCACATTACTGTAGAAACATTTTTTCCCCATGGTCTCATTCCAATGAGTTTGTTCCCATTGTCATAGTGAATATGTGCATAAGTATATATGCTGATAAATGACATTCATCAGTGCAATGCAAGCAAAACCATTTGATATTCAGATATTCTAGTAGTAGATATGTTAGTTTGTATGATTCTTTTACCAGTTAAATGTTGTATGATCAAACTATAAAGAATTTTTGTTTGTTCTCATTAACTGTAAGTCAACAACAGCTGCTGTTCATGAAATGTTTTACTTTGAGTGTCTGCAGTAGATCTGTATACCGTGAATCCACTCATTGATTATCTATAACAGCGCTACAAGTTCGTGTTTTGGAACTTGTGAGCCAAATCCTTCTGTCCGAGGAACAGTTTGGCGCTCAGATGAAGATAATTGCCGGCACGGTTTTGGTCTGGCCGTAAAATCCTAGCAAACCATTGATCGATAAAGCAGCGATTAAGCAGCTATCAGCCCAGCCTGCCGTTCTACAACCGTCCAGCAGGGGGACATGTTTTTTTGTATGGAAATTTTCATAGACTGGGGCAATATAACTGTGTCAGGCCTGATGGCCCCTGGTGTTGTCAAGACTGAGCGTGGTGGGCAGTGAGAAGATGGCAGGGCCCCAGGTGGTCACCAGGAAGGTTGTAAATCTGCTTTCATTAGGAGCCCAAGAAGAGCCTGATTTATGGAGGGAAGTAACCGTTAAGACCATCAAAGCCATCTCTGGAGGGAAGAGGCTCTGTAGATAATGGCTGCTGTTTTATGACCCAGAGAAATTGGTGCTGTTACCGGGACACTCTGTTAAGTACCGCTGCAATGATTGTTTGTCACATCGGACGATTTATGCCTGGCAGGCCCCCGCCACCCCAAATAAGAATGGGATATCCCCTGTGCTTTTCATCTGGACCAGACACTGGACATGTGCAAAGAGGGTCTACTGTGCACCATGGTTTGAAAAACTTTTGTTTATTTCACACATGTTGAAATAAAACATGTACCAAAAGAAGAAATGTATGGGTTGAGAGTATTTAAAGTTGGAGATTGGAAAGGAGGCTTTTGCTAACCTTGCTAACATTCTTTTATTTCTCCCTCTGTCCCTCTGTTCCTCTGTCCCTCCGTCCTGTTTCTCTGCCCAGTCGGAGCAGCCCAGTCCTGCTAGCTCCACCTGCAGCTCCAACTCTGGGTTTGCGCCCACGCACAAACGCCAAGGTGGGTAACGCTCATTGGGTCCTACTGCTCTTGGCCTGAACTGTCCTGCTACCTGATGACACTTTTTAGGTGGGGAAAGGTCCTTGACTCTGGAATTGAGAAATCTGAAAACAAAAGGGGGACACACTTTTAAAGCTGCGTTAGTCATTCTTGACACCTGCTTGATCAAAGTCTGTCTGGGACAGTCCGGCGAGTGAAGTGAAATCGGGAGGGCACAAAAGAAACGGCGCGAGGTGATCCCTGTTGGTAACCTCAATCTGCTTTACCAGCGCAGAGCCCTGTCACTGCAGCATATTGAAACGGGCACGATTGGCCGTGGTTCTTTTGGGAAATGGTCCAGTGTAAGTGATTGATGTTCTTAATGGATTAAGGTAGGCCTATGACTTAATGCCAGAATATTGCTATTGACTTTGTAGGGTTTTTGTGTTCATTGTGGTGTAAAACTGATACATCATCACACATCATGATCATCACACTTCCCTCATAAATTTTAATTTGCAGAATCGATTAAGGTGCGCAACAGTTATTTTAAATAGAAGATGCACTTATTTACCCAAAATAGCCATGCTTGGAGAAAGAGTTCTGTTGCTTGATTTTGTGGCATTTTCCTTTACCAATGACACGAAGCAGCTTTGCATCAGTTTAGGTCTGCGTAATTCATTACAAACCACATAAGCTGGAGCTATTTTTTATTAGATGGCATGTTTTCAGACCACTATTGGTGGCGTGTGTGCGTCTAAAATGTGCAGGGCAGTTCCTTCCTGGGATATTCAGCTCGTAATTTGGCTCTTCTGCTAGACTCGCCGGCACAACCTTAATGCAGATTGCTGGACCCTCTCTCTCCTGCTCCGGAGGTGTGAGGATGGCATCGTTTATTCATGGCACCCTAGGCAACGTAACGAGTCGCCATCGTGTAAGGGATTTTTAATTGACCAGCTGGAGTGCGCCGACTGATTTGATTATGTTATGTATTAAGCCTCCACACTACAAATTCATTTCAGACAGACGGAACAGAAAGGCTTGGGGATTAGGGCCAAATAGCCTTTTATAATTATGTTTTGTGAAAAACGGCACACAATGGGGCCTTGATGGAGCACTTGCTCTGGGGTGATGGAGAAGCTTAGCTTGGGGTTATAAAAACCATTGGGTAAGCCCCCCCTCCCCCACTCTCTCACTGCTCCAGTCCTGGGCCCCCTGCAACCAATAATGCAGGATCTGCACTCGGACGGAAACGAGGAGGAAGTGGAGGCGTCGGAGGAGGAGGAGGAGGAGGAGGAGGAGGAGGAGGAGGACCGGGAGGCGGACTCGGACGTGGATCGGCCCTCGCGGCACCGCAGGTCAGCCGCTGGCAGGCACAGGCTTTTACCGTATGACCGCACACATGCACAGACGTTGCACATGGTTTGTCGTTTGTCATTTACGCTGATCCAGAACGACTTCGCCTACGTGCACAGAGTTAAGTGCCTTGCTCGAGGGTACAGTATCAGCGCTGGGATTTGAACCCACAACCTTTCGGTTATAAGCCGCAAATTGAAACGGCTCCATCTGAGCAACTGACATCTAGTTGTCTTTTGAAGGCCGTTGCTCTGACAAATTGCCCTTTGGCCACGCGTTGTTTTATTCTCATAACATACTCAGTTTGTAAGGAATAAGGCATGCACTACTGTATGAATTACTTTGTGTGGTCGAACTGTAAATATTATATTAATTAAGGTTTTTCAATCATATGTCAAATACCCGTGACGTTCATTGTAAGGGGACAGACACCCGTGACACTCATCGTAAGGGCACATGTTACGGTGACACTCATCGTAAGGAATCCAGTTCCAGGTATATGAATTTCAAAGTAGTAGTGTGCTGCTTGTTTGCTTGCAGGATAAGTTTGAGTGATGGCAGTGACAGCGAGAACAGCTCTGCCCCCTCCCCGCCTCTCCGGAACGATCCCCCGTCTTTACTGAAGGCCAGCAACAATCAGGTGAGACCAGGGACTTGATGAGAGAGCTTAAATATCTACTTTAGGACGCCCACTGCTGTGACCTAAAAGCATAGGTCGCTATATTAAATTTACCAGTAAGCCAGCCAGATAACGAGTTTCACTCACACATACTCAACGCACCTTCTGCTACTGAAACGCTGCCCTCCAACGCACAAGTCACAATTTTTGGCTCCAGAATTTTTGTGTGAATACTGCGATATTTTGGCAGTAGTCAGGGGTGGGGGGGGATGAGATGTTATGCAGAGCAAATGTTCCAGTTGGTTTTTGTTTACCGTTTTGCTGAGACCTCCAATTATGCAACTGAACACTGATTAATATATATCAGACATGGTTCCCAGACAAACACTTTATTAGTGTTCACAATTTCTTCGACCTGTGCCTGCCTTGTCTGTGTGGCTGCATGATTGACATCTGCATCTTTTCCTCTGTTGTCTCCCCACACCCTCCCCACCGGCAGATCCTCGAAGGGAAAAGCCCAATCAAGCAGGCGAAGCCAGACAAAACTATTCGAAACGTTGACCGTGACAAGGTAAGCTGGTTTGATCAGAAACGTGCCGGAAGAAAGTGACCGTGCTGTGGCTGCTTTGAATGCTCGCAGTTGATGCCTTTTGTTGAGAACCAGGCATGGTGTAGAGAGAGAGATCACCTACAGCTGACTCCTCAGTGCAAGTTTGACTCAAGCTTTGAAAACTCACAATGAAAGCGGAATAGCTGCTTACGTTTTGATCAGCCTGTTTGCCTTACACTTGCTTTTCATGTTGTAGCTAATTATTTGACAGTGAAAGATGGCTTAGCCATACCATTCAGCAATTAAATTAACTATTGTTTATCTGGAGTTGTATGACCGCTCTGATCGGCAGATTAGTAGTGGTGTGTCACATGATGCATAGGGCCTTTATGATTGGCTGATTGAAAGTGGAGGTGTCGCAGATCCCCTATAATTATCCTGCATTTTGTGTTCTCAGGCCTACCTGGATGAGCTGGTAGAGCTACACAGAAGGTTAATGTCACTGAGGGAGAGACAAGTATTGCAGCAGGTAAGAGTCCACTTTTCTGCCCCACTGCCCCAAGATGAATGTCAATTGAGTGGGGGTCCACTCCCCAGCATTGGATCAGAAAAATCAAGTTACTGTGGGATCAGTGGTGGAGGCGGACGAGTGCCTGTGGACATTGAAGCTAATGAAGAGGACCTGCACTTTGTGACTAAATATTAACGCTGTCATTTTTTAATTTGCATTGCAGACATTTTTATCCAAAGCAACTTGCACAGCTCAAAATTTCTAACCAGTTACACACCCTACGATTCTAAATTAACTCATTTATCCAAGTACCGGTATCTTGGGTGCATGCATTGCTGGGATTTGAACCAGCAACCTTTTGGTTATGAGGCCGACGCAACGACCAGCTATCCTGGTAATGCTGCATTTAAAACTACATTAAAATACAGCCTTTCATTCATCATTGAGCTGGGGGGAATGGCATTGGCCGAGGTCTCTGGGGCTCGACTAAAAAGCTCTGTCTTGTGTTCACAATCAAGGCTAAGCTCGACTCATGTCCCCACGGACAAATTACATGGCCAACACGGGCGAATGGAACAAATGGGGAAATCCTCTTTAGTTGACTAAAGGCTTCCTTATCCTCGGAGATGGAAACTATTAAATCCAGGCTCCTTCCTCTTTCAGAGGCAAAAATATATATAAAAAAAAAAAGAAGATGTAGAAGATCTTCTTTGTGTAGTTTGCTTGGCACGAGAAGTTCTTTGAATGCAATGTGAATAGAAAGCCGGAAGAGTGTGGGGAGGGGGGAGGCTATTTGCTTTCTGCATGAATTAATCTAAAATCGATGGCATGAAGAAAAAAAATATACGTGAATGAATTGCTCCTTTGTTTGCGTTTCCTGTGGCATGATGAAATGCTAATACAATTATGGCAGCGAAAATGGACTTTTGTCATGGACGCTCCGGGATATCTGTAATGTCATAGCTGGCCCCGTGGTCCTCCTGGCGTTCTGGCCCATATTCGGTGCCGGGGAGAAATGCTTTCCATATGGGCCGCTTTGTAGTGTGAGCCATGCGGGTCCCATCACTGGGGCAGACCTGCTGGAGTCCCACTACTCCCTGATCCAGAGGAGGAGTGACTGCAGGCTGAGGTGAAGCGGCCCTTTCCAGCGTTGCGAGGGGTGGGGGGTGGGGTGATTACGCATCTGACACTTTACATCCGTGTGAAGCGGCTCTTAGGGGAGTCACTTTAAACACCCCAAATAAATTGCATCATATTCACAGGGAGTTTGGGGATTCCCATTGGTTACTGGGAATCAACAGAGTGACGCACAACAAGTGCACGTTGTCAGGTAACCAGAAACGAGGCAAACAGGCTGACGTACGTTAGGAAAGCATCAAAGCTGAAACGGGGCCAAGCAGCTGTGCTGGAGTAGCGGGTCAGATGTGCTGAGAGCCTGCTGGTCAGATGTGCTGAGAGCCTGC
>JAOVYW010073391.1:0-20109 GCA_025775045.1 Hiodon tergisus
GTGGTACTGTAATAGGATGCCACCGTTGCAAAAAGTCAGTTTGTGAAATTTCTTCCCTCCTAGATATTCCACAATCAACTGTAAGTGGTATTATTGCAAAGTCGAAGTGTTTAGGAACCACAACTCAGCCACAAAGTGGCAGACCACTAAAGTTGCAGAGCGGGGGTCGCCGAGTGCCTAGGCGCATAGTGCGTAAAACAAAATAAAAAATTTCGCCAACGCTCTGCTGACTCAATAACTGAGTTTCAAACCTTCTCTGGCATTAGCATCAGCAAAAACACTGTGCACCGAGAGCTTCGTGGCAGGGATTTCCATAGTCAAGCAGCTGTATGCAAGCCTTACATCACCAAGCACAAGCGTCGGATGGAGTGGTGTAAAGCACGCCACCACTGAACTCTGGAGCAGTAGAAATGTGTTGCAGTGTGAAATCACACTTCTCCATCTGGCAGTCTGATGGATGAGTCTGGGTTTGGCGAATGCCAGGAGAATGTTTCCTGCATGACTGCATTGTGCCAACTGTAAAGTTTGATGGAGGAGGGATAATGCTATGGGGTTGTTTCCTGGGGTTGGCCTAGGCCCCTTAGTTCCACTGAAGGGAAATGTTAATGCCTCAGCTTACCAAGATATTTTGGGAAATTCTATGCTTCCAACTTGGTGGAAACAGTTTGGGGAAGACCCTTATCTGTTCCAGCATGACTGTGCCCCAGTGCACAAAGCAAGGTCCATAAAGGCATGGTTGGGTGAGTTTGGTGTGGAAGAACTTGACTGGCCCGCAAAGAGCCCTGACCTCAACCCTACTGAATACCTTTTGGATGAACTAGAACTGAGATTGCGAGCCAGGCCCTCTCGTCCAATATCAGTGTCTGACTTCAAAAATGTTCTTCTGGAAGAATGGGCAAAAATTCCAACAGACATACTCCAAAATCTTGTTGAGAGCCTACCCAGAAGAGTGGAAGCTGTTATAGCCACAAAGGGGGGACCAACTCGATATTAATGCCTATGGATTTAGATAGGATGTCATAAAAGCTCCTGTAGGTGTCCCAATACTTTTGTCCATATAGCGTATGTTGCCAATAAGGCCAGCTGCTAAGAAACTGTAATATACATGGCTTCATGTAAAGGCACTGACATTGTGCATCACATTGGAATGAAAGAGGTTGCCTTAACCTCATAGATGTGCTGGACAGAAGGCCCGATGTCGTCCTCCAGAACAGGGACATCTTTAGGCTGCCAATTGGCAATGGGGAGGAACAGCTGGTCAGGAGCAGAGCCTCTGAAGCACAAGAGCCACATAACGTTTACATTTCGAGATGCACTGCTGTCACACTTACAAACCCAAAACTAGCAGTCGGGCCTCAGGGAATGTAAACAACTCAAATCTACAGCTTGTTAACATGTGAAACAATGGGTAAAAAGGGAAGCTTGATAAAATGCAAAAGACAACAATATGAATAAAAAGTAAAGCTTAAGATGGTTTACATACCCTCGAATTTCCACCTTGGTTAAAACCGCAAGGTTTGTCACACTGGACACCAAGTTGCTATTATTATTAAACTGGTTTGAACTGCAAGAACGAAAAGGAAGTTAGGAAGTACCCAACAGGAAGTAACCCATAAAAGTCCCACACACTCAGCTCCTGATGACTGTATTATTCAGTTTTCTGCAAGCATGTACATTTTACAGGAGTTCTCTTGACTGCTTTGGGGGTCAGGGAACAATTTTCCAGTTTTTTTTTTTTTTTCCCCCAGTTTTGTTTGTTTTTTTAAAAACAAACGTCCCGGAATATAAAGGTTGTTTTCATGTTAAGTACACTGAATGCCAATGTAAAGACTATTTACAGGTTTGATATTAAACAATATTATATCAATAAAGGTTACAAAAGCACATCCTGGGTAAATGTTTGTATTTAACATTAACTGCACTGCTGAGAATGGATTACAATGTAGGCTTTTGATGAGATGAAAAAGCAAATTTCTGTTTGGCAGTTTGCCTTATTTTGTGGCAAAGTATGAAACTATTAAATCAATTTGCAAACACTATGCTGTGTTAATGCACGCAAGCGATCGAGAAAACTAAAAGGCAGATAAAACTAGAAACATTACATTGTGGTTCAAAGCAACACTAAATCCCATTATAAGATGGGAGGGGGGCTGTGGCTTCCCAAATTAGTTTCAGGATCAAGAATATTAAAGGATTGATATAATCCCAGTTAGAGGATTGATATTTTAAAAAAATGTTTTTTGTTTACACATAAAATAAAAGTTAAAAACATTACTAATTATTTAGTTTCTTACCATAAGGAGGAGGATGCCTTAATATCGCTCAGTTTTAAAAAACCCAAAGATCAAATTTTTATGCATCTTTATTGTACTCATTATACAATTGCTTATTAAAGTACATCAAAATTATATATCAGAATTTTCTACAGCCAATAGAATAGCTAGTTGTGTGGGAGTGCACGCAGCTGCCGGTGAAGTACACTTCTCTTTCACAGACATAATCCTTTATTCTCTATAATTAAAGTGTCTGTCTATGTGTTGTAAGTATGGGGGAGGATAAAGATAGGAGAATTCAATATTGGGCCTAAATATCTCAGAACTTAAGAATCCTTAATTAAGTACAAACATTTTGTAAAAAGTTATTCTGAAAGCTTAAACCCACAACTCATGTCAAATGGGGCATTTTATGTCAAATCTTTAAAAACTGCCTTATTTTCGGAATTCATAAGGAAATTGATTAGAACAATATTTGAACAGAATAAAACTAACCAGGGATCAAATGGGAACTTTGCTAATCACATTTAGCAGCATTATCTTGTTTTGTAAGTATCATATTTGTTCTGCAAATAAAAACAAAAAAACTATTAAA
The DNA here is from genome assembly GCA_025775045.1 of Hiodon tergisus. Lineage (NCBI taxonomy): Eukaryota > Metazoa > Chordata > Actinopteri > Hiodontiformes > Hiodontidae > Hiodon > Hiodon tergisus. The sequence continues at coordinate 2,869 of JAOVYW010073391.1, forward strand.
GGCAGTTATGTGTGATTAACGAGTTGCCAAAGTTAGAATGTAAAAATGGATTAATGACTTTATGACCATGTAGTTTTCCCTCAATGTTTTTCAGGTCTGGTCTCTAAATGTGCACATCATATAAGTCACACAGCAGTCCAATTGCTCAAATTAAACATTTACAAAGACCACCTGTTATAAAAGACCATTATTCCAGTCAATGCAATCTAAACCGAGAACATTAGGTTCTATAACAAAGGCAAGGCCACCCCCCTGCACTTAGTTCGGCCCACAGTCTACCTTTGAATCTGTAGGTCAAACTTGACAGATGTGTCCTCCTCAGAGAGCTTGTGTACACTAAAACGCAGTCCTGCTACAATCTAAGAAAGAAAAACGAAAGTCAGTGTGAAGAGTGACTGTAGAGACAGAGAAGAGACCCAATAGACATTCCTTCACATCAACCCTTTTCTATAGAAGGGCAGATAATGTAAAGATGAATGGTTTTGTTGTTTGAAAGTAAGCAAAAGCAGAGATTTATAGTCGAAGTCGCATGCGTCTCCACTCTTACAAACTGTTTCTTTCTCCAACACCTGTCCTAAAAATAAGCGGTGACTTAAAACCTAGTGAATAATGTCAAAATTAAATTAGGAACATGCTGGGTATTGTCATAGTTGAGGTAAATGGTGAGGTAATCCCACTAACTTTAGTTCCTCCTCTCATTGGATTCCCTAGGTCACAAACCACCAGCGATTCTGTTCTGTAGGCACAGGACAGCCTGGAAAGGGTCTGTGGGAGACATAGCAAGAGGACTTCACCTGTGCATTCAACATCAATTACAGATTAAAATATAAAATAAATCAATTTTATTCATACAACTTTTCCTATAGCAAATATATACTCAAGCTCATCATACAAAGCCAAACCTAAACAGGCTGTCATTTCACAGTCATAAACCGTACATTATTACAAATGAACAAAGGAAGGCACGAGCCACATTCGGTGTGTGTTGGGGTGTCATCACCTCGCTGTTGCGAATGACCTCGCTGAAATCAGCCTGGCGGGGCACGAGAACATGCAGCTCAGCCTCGTACGCCCCCTCCCCACTGTTCTCTGCTGTGACCTCCAGCGTCAAGGGGTTGTCATCTCCAATGTAGATTTGCTTTTGCTCGCTGTTCACCGAAAAAACCACAGAGGAAGAGCAGTCATTGCACTGCACCAACAAGACAGCCACTTGCCTCACTCCTGACACTCAGTATGACATAGGAAGACAGCAACTCACCTCACTACTGACAACTTGAGGTCAGGCTTGCAGATATTGTCATCCCCACAGTCTAGTAGGATGTGGGCCTGGACATCACAGACACATTAATAATGCCATACTACATCTTTCAACCTAAAACTTTAATCACATGACAGTCGTTTAAAGATTCAGCTAAATGTAACAATGTAAAAATAAATGTATTTATAAATCATTTATTATATAAATCATTTATAAATAACAAGTCTGTAAAATATAAAATAAAAAAAATGTTTAAAAAAATTGTTTTAAATCTGAGACCTACTTAAGAATACATGGATGATTTTCAAATCGGCAGCCCTGAGAGCCACTCTATTCTCAGAGGACCATGCCCAAGTCAGAGAGCCTTACTTGTTTGACCACATTGGAAGGGGCAGACTGGTCCAGGATGGGCCGCAGGCCGGTCTTGTCAGCAGCAGCTTTTAGGTCCAGGCTGTACTCCATGAAGATGGTAATGGGTGTGATCTTGTCTTTGAACTGTGAATCATCCTGCAAGACAGGGCCAAGACAGGGCCAAAACAGAACTCAGACTAAACAACCTCTCTGCTGAGCTTATAAAAGAATATTCACCATCTAACCTGAGGGGTCAGCAGGTTATGATAGTTTAGAGATGTTTCTTAAATGTTTTCAAATGTTGAATATGACTGGTAGAGTGGCTGGTAGAGTAGCTAGCTTTTCAATTAAAAACAAAAGTTACTCCAACAGTCTGCCCATATGCCATTCAGGCATTCTGTTGTTTTAATTGCCACTAACTAGACAAATGGAACTACTGTGATCATTTTTATGTAACTGGCATAACATCATTAGGCTATAACATAACAAGGAGGTCAATATAACTGAAAAAGAAGATAAAATAAGGTAAACTAAATTAGAGTCAAAGACATTTGCCTTAAAGTAAGAAAAAAAGGAACACGTGATTGAGCAGCTAGCAGATGCCAAAACACTGAGAGAAAGCATCAAAATAAATGCTCTGACTATTTAAAAAAAGGATACACACAATGTCCAAACACAAATCATCAAGACTGCTACACTCTACATACGTACATAGTGATCTCTTTAGTTGGCAAACATTATCATACATGAGCACATACGTGGCTGTTAGCTACGCAATTACCTAGAGTTAATGCTGAGTTAAATCCATATGTGTAAATTAATTAACAGTGTGGCACGCAGTGGGCAGCCACTCCCTCCCTAGCAGGACAATGGGCAGCAATGCAAAAGGGAGTTGCTAATTAGCTAATTGCTAAGTGCCCATTAATTGGACCTCGTTGTGCACCTGAGTGTGGTTCCACTGATGGTAATTACACTCAGGTGTCAACAATCCCAGGCCCCTTTAAAAGACCCAGCAAAGATCGGATCGGAGAGATTGTGTTAGCAAGTAATGCAGTTTACGGTTACCTGGTTTTGCTAGTTTTCCCAGTTTTCCCCGAAAGGGAGGTTTTTGTTTAGGAGTTAATTTCTTAGAATCTTTAAGTTTGTGTAAAGTATGCCTAATAAAAGGCTGAAACCCTCCCCCGCTGACTTTTACTCCAGGTTGCTCTCAGACCTAGCATGCCCTCACGTGCTACAAACATGTTTTATTAAAAATAAAAAGTGGAATCCTGTTCCAGGCTTTGGCTATGCTCTGAAGAAGGTATCTGTTTCTATGACAACATACATGTTCCAATACTAAAGCACACGCAAAACATCCAATTAAAGAACTAGCCATAAAAATAATTGACCAGAAAGAAGGCCTTCCTAAGATGCTCACCTTCAGGTAGGCCTGCAGCTCCTCACAGGCTGGTCCTTGGCCACTGTTAACCGTTATGTTCTTGGAATACTGAGACTCCTTACTGAGCAGGAACAGCACACGCTGTACCGCCCCCTTATGTTTGTGTTTGTCCAGCATCACATCCACCTTGAATTCTGGGGAACAGCAAGACAACAGAGACATATGACATCATCAGGAGGAAGTTGAATATAAAAAAAAGGGAAACGAAGCTGCCTGTCTCGCCATTAATTTTGTCACTTGTGACATTCCCCTTCTACTCATAGGTCTGAAAAGACCGGCTTTGCTCAGCTGGGGTTAGTGCAAGAGAGTCTCTGGCCCCATTACCCTGTTCTTTTAACACATACAAAGCATACTGGCTTCTTAACGTTTTCATTTTTGTTACATCTGATGCAACACTGTCAGACAAGTACGTGTCAAATGATTTTCTCCAGAATGAGTTCCAACATGCAGATGGCTTTTTGAGCAACTTACTTAGGGAAGAGGGAACATTCCGTCCTTTGGCCTGCAGACAGTATTTCACCTTAAAACTGAAGGGCAAGAAGAGAGAAATGTATCGTTTCTGCGCAGAATAATGACAACACGAAGCTGCTACATTAACTCTTTCCCAACTGTGACTATAAGCAAAATCTCAGCAACCAATTATGTTAGTTCAGTAAAACACAGGGTCTAGACTCCGATGATCGAATGCAAGAATGTATTTGTAAGGCGGTTCACATGGGGGGAAAAAAAAAAAAACCTTTTATCGGCCACCCATTGGTCAAGATCTCAACTTCCTGTGCTTTTTTCCCCTTACTTCATCCTATTTTGTTTTGATATATATAGCTGCTCAAAATCATTCTAAAGGTGTAATCATTAATTATTGTTTATTTAGCAGACAGCTCATTAAAAAGATAATAGGCACAAACTTGGAATATCAGTTTTAATACAAAGCGTAGCTTAATTATTGTATTCAATATAATAAATGTACAACAACTGTCAATAGAAACTGAATAGCTTACACAGAGACACTCAGACCTGGGCAGACCAAAAAATATAATCTTTACATTAGCAGACCAGTTTCTAAGCTCTCACTTTATAATTATTTATTATATATAGAATTATTAGTTATATACAGGCCTATTTAATACTCGGATAATCTCACAAATGGTAGTCTTCAGAATTTAACTAATTGAAGACCTACAACTGAAAATCAAGGGTTTTAGACTTTTGAACACTTCTCCCATTCCCCCATGTGGCCAGATGAAGTGGCTGGAAGACAGCAATAATGGAAATGAAACCCATTAACTTCAGAGAGTGCGAGCGGATCAGATCAGAGTGCTTCATCACTCACCAGGACACAGTAGTACCTCCGGGCAGGGAGCAGGTTTTCTCGTCGGGGTTTAGGATCTGAGGGCTGACGTCCAGAATTGCGTTCACACTAATGACCGGCCGTGCCCTGTGGTCAGACCACCGCAGACAGAACGAACAACTGGGTCAGGCCAGAAAACAACCCCCTCCGTGCAGGACCCCAATCCTCTTAACACACTCGCTAACAGACCAAGACCGCCTCACACAGACACTGACACACTCAGCATAGACAGACAACAGTCAGCACAAATACTGCACATATCCTTCCACCAGTGTGCAGCAACTGCTATTCTCAGTACCTAGGACGGAGCTCATATTACTGTTAATCATTATGTGGCCGTCTGGATGAACCCGTACCTAGTGACACAAACAGGGCATTGGCCACTAAAAGTTTAGTCCAAAAAGGCTTTGTTTAGATTAAACAAAGGTTCAGTTTGACCTTAAGGAAACCTTATCATAAAGCCTGTGAAAAAAATCATAACATTGTACCTGTATAGAACAGCTTTGTCAGCTCCAAAAGCACCCACAATTAGGTCTGTAATTAGGAAGACAGGAAAACATTCCAGTCACTAATTTGCCCCTTTTTACACATGCCCCTCCTTTAGGAAAATGTGTCCACAAGCGGCAACACCACTACAATGCCAGCATAAGCTACATGAAACCAACCGACTTTTTCATGTCAACAGTTGATCAAACTCCTTTCGATGTTATAAACATCTCACAAAACATTTGCATTTATATCACTGTAGGACATGCCCCGACGAAGCGATTACATCGCTATATACAAGTGTTTATATCGCTATAGCTGATGCTCCAACCAAGTGTTTATATCGGTATAGCTGATGCTCCGACCAAGTGTTTATACCGCTATATACAAGTGTTTATATCGCTATAGGACATGCTCGGATAAAGCGTTTATATTGCGATAGGGCATGCCCGGACAAAGTGTTTATCGCTGTAGGACATGCTCGGACAAAACGTTTATATCACTATATCTGATTCTCCGACTAAGTGTTTATATTAAAATCTATATACATATATTTATATACAGATTCTGTCCCCTTACAGCCCTCTAGTTTAGTGACTATATCGGATGCTACAACCAAGCGTTTATACCACAGTGCATAATTTTGTAAAATGCGGAAACTGCTCAAAGGGGTGAATACTTTCGCGAGGCACTGTAATTAATCCAGCTTTCTCAATGAAACAGAGTAATAATGATCCCTGTTTGCCAGACTGCACCTGGGTATCCATTCAAGTCGATGTCGGTGGCCCCATGCATAGCGTAGCCAAAGCTTGGGGGCATGGAGGCGCTGGCCCACTTCCCTTCCAGAACCTGGGAGTGCATCTGGTCAAGCCCGGTCAATTTGCCATTGAATATGTAAACCAGACCCTTTTGCTCTGGCCCTCCATAGGGGGCAGCGATGGCCACGTCTGAAAAGAGTAGGGCAAACATCAGACATAGGCCAGCAGGAATGCAAGAAGAATTTTGACAGACGGAAGTATGTTTAGACTGCCAGCCAGCAGGAGGAAGTAGCTACCGTTAAAGCCATCCATATCCAGGTCTCCCAGAGGGGCGATGGAGATGCCGAAGCGAGCATAGATCTCTAGGCCGGTCAACTTTCGGGAGAACTGGAAGGTGAAACCGCCCTTCCCAAGGTATAAGGACACCTGGCCAACCTCCCGCAGCTTCCCGTCTGAACCGCGGTCCATGAAGAGAGGTGCCCCCACAAAGAGGTCCAGATTTCTGAGAGAAAAAGGGGGTAGGGGTTACAATGCTAGTGAAACACCACAGACTGCTCTCTGAAATTACTTTCTGTTAACTTCGCATCTGGCAGTGGAAATGGGGATTTGCATGAAAATTTCAGCAAACTCTCTACACATGATCACTTACCCATCGTTGTTAATGTCTGTCACTGCCACGGAGTGACCAAAGTAGGCAGCCATCTGTCAGGAATAGAAAGAAAAGGGTAACCTTCCGGTGACCAGCAAACCTAATTCAACAAACACAATGGCTCTGCAAAAGTCCAAAATGCCCACACCACAATATTCTCCAGGATTACAGCCCTTCTTTTAAGTGTGAAATTCTTTTACCTATGCACCAAAACCCCTGAAATACAGTCCCAGCTCTCATTGGCCATCAGTTAAATAACCAGCATGCAAATCTACCTTTGTGAAAACAAGCCTTTGTGAAAACAAGCCTTTGTGTACCCGTCCTCAAGCACACTGCAGAGACCACACTCTTTGTACTAGCCAAAGCACACGGCAAACACAATAAACAAGACTTCTATGAGCATTCCCATAACTCTGTTGGCCCAATATGACAGGCATGTGTAATAGTCAGAACTTGGTCCCTCTCTGGTACTAAGGAGTGTCAGAGAGTGTGCAGAAATCATAAAAAGAAACAGGTTACAATTAACTTACATTAAGGAAGAATTCCCTTTTTAAGGAATTTTCTTATGGATTTGAAAAGTCCAAAATTTCTGCGCACAGGACAGGGAAATGTTTCAAAGGCTTTTCACCTGTGATCAGAATGCTAAATGTTTCCATGGCTTTTTACCTGGGATGAGAATGCTTAATGCTTCCATAGCTTTTTACCTCAGATGAGAAATGGTTCTATGGATTTTCACATGTGGGCCTTCTACTCTCCCATGCAACAATCCAGCAATTGCGAATAAACGCAAACGGAACACTGCTGAAAAGTGCTACACACATCTCGCCAGCCTACTCTGTCTCAATTTTTCATGATTGTTAACTTACTTCGTCTAAATGTAGAAATATGTTTTAACTTTTTGGACCGTATTCTGCATGCTGAAATCCCAATGGGAACGGGAAATGCTTTCTATGGGTTTTTCCAGTCTATACATACCAGAGAAAACTGTGGCCGACCCACTGCGCTTGTGTAACCTCGCCAGCCATCAGGAAAGGCATCCTTCACTATGCACAGACCTGTCTGGCTGACTGTGACCTGACTGTGATGATTAGAATGGCTAACCCAACACAAACAGGGCCCTAAGACCAAATCAGCAACAGGAAGACTGGAGCACATCTAACCTGCATTCCAGTGAAGTTGACCATGGACTCCATGTTCTTTCCATTTAAAATGTTAACCTGTCAAGACAAACAGAAAGGGTGTGATTCCTGAAAACAGCGCACTGAATGTTTGCCCTGATCAATAGAGTACACTTACATAACCAAGGGCATTTTCTCCTCTGGGTACTCCTGCCACATAATCTGTAGAAGGAAGGAAGGAGAAGACAGATTAGACACAGACTCTTGACCAAGGTGGGAATGCCCCAGTACTAGCCCCGCTGCCCTATATTACCCCTGACCTACATGAAGTAACTTACCATCTTCCCCATCCTTGTTAATATCGCCAGCACTCACAGAGTAGCCTGACAGATACAATAACACAGAAGTGTGAGCGTCAGCAAATTGGGAAAGGTGTTAGAGAGCCTCCCCACTTTCACAAATTCTCACTCCAAGGCAGGTCTAAACCTTATGTCACCACACACACATATATGTGTCTAGTGGGATGGTTATCGCAGTGAAAGGACAGCAAATTTAAAAATAAACATACGACAAATGAATAACATTCCTTATCCGTAATGGAGGGCTCACTCTCTGATTGTGGCCCTCCACTGACAAAGCCTGCACCCCAATACAATTCACACTTATATTCTGCAGTGCAGTGCAGAAGTGCTTTTTAAATGGGAGCCTCTTACCTAAATAGCTGTCATCATATTGAGGGAGGGCTGACTTGGTCCACAACTGCCTTTCATAAGAGTTGACAAAGTTATCACTATTTACTTTCATCACTTCAGAAATGTCATTGGAGATCAGTTGTCCTGCAAAACAATTATTGAAATTATTCCGGGTAAAGAAAAAAGGGATTCAAACACATTAAAATCAGAGTTCTGAATTGTTATTACAACTATACTTGTATCAGGATTTTCAGGAACTGGATAATTGAAAATATACTTTTGCATAATACATTGCATGCCCAAAAGTGTGTGGACACCCCTTTAAATGTGGATTTGGCTAGATCAGTCACACGATGTGAGGCCACACAAGCTCCCAGAACGGGATTGCTGAGGCGCGTAGCACTTTAAAATAGTCTGTCCTCTGCTGCAACGCTCACTAACAAGTTCCCTGTGCACAAAGCAAGGTCCATACAGTAATGGTTTGTCGAGACTGGTGTGGAGGAACTTGACTGGCCTGCACAGTGCCCTGACCTCAACCCCATCAAACACTTTTGGGATTAACTGAAACATGACTGCAAGCCAGGCTTAATCACCCAACATCAGTGCTCAACGTCGCTAATGCTCCTGTGGCTGAAGGGAAGCCCACTCAGCACGGTTCCAAAATCTAGTGGAAAGCCTTCCCAGAAGAGTAGAGGCTGTTATAGCAGCAAAGGGGGAACAACTCCATATTAATGCCTGTGATTTTGAAATGAAATGTCTGACGAGCAGGTTTCCACATACTTTTGGCCATGTAGTGTAGATGTTCATAAATTTTATATATCAACAAAGAGGCAGCGGTTTATACTGGGAAAAAATATAGCTATGACACAAAACGGAAATTTTGAGCGGAAACTTAATAAGTACTTCTATATATCACTACTGTCATTAGGTATCTTGTCAGCTTTCAGTCGCACCCCTCCCTACAGGATACAGCTTTTATAATTCAGATACGCCCAGCTGCTGATCGAGCCATTAAGTAAAGCTTCATTTTCTCAGCACAATGACACATTTAATGGTTGAGGAAAAATCGGTTGATAAGAAATCCCAACAAGGCAATTCAATGGGGGAAAAAAATAAACATATATATAGCTGACTCAGCAGAAAACCTAACTGGAAACACACTAGTGGAAACACAATAACATCTGTGACTGAAGCTATATTGTGACATGCTGCATAGACATTTGACCACCACATATTTCCTCCTATGTCTTTGAGCTCCTCACAGCCTGCCGAGCACCTCCTAACCTACGTCCTTCCAAGTACGTAGATCCCTCTTGTGAAATGATGGCTGGTCACAGAGACTCGCACAGATATTATCCATCTGAACCACTTAATAAAAATATCGATTTTAACTACTCAAAGCAGAATACCTCTAATTCATGTAGGTTTGATTTCCTGAGATGTCACCAACATAATACAGGCCAATTTGCTCACAGTTAATAATTTTCAAAACAAAACACATTAATTACCTTGCCAATAAAAGCTACCAGGTCCTCCAACAACTATTCTGTTTTGCTGTTTGGAGAGGAGAAGGGAAATAATATGATCATTTCTTTTTTAACAATGAATTTCAAAGTTTACAGAAGTGTACTGTTAATGAGATCAACAAATATTTATCAAAATACGATGAACTGAAAATAACAATAACTCAAGAGACGTCTGACATCTTTGAAAGACCCATTATTGAGGAGGAAGTTCTAGTACTTACACTTTTGCCACTAATAATGAATGGACTATTTCACAATTTTCCTAAACAGCTAAATCGCCTGGGATAAGGATATCAGGAAATGGCTTTACCTTTGCAAAGTCCACACTGAATCCCGCCTGACAGAATCCTTGGCCACCTGGAGTGTTGGACTCTGGGAGCACAAACGCATTAAAGTAAACAATGTTTTTAAAAGGATAATATGTATGTCTTCAGGGGCGGCCCTGCCCAACATTTTACAATCAACCCCAGGAAAAAGAAAAAAGATCCTTAGACTATATCCTGCGTCACAAGTTATAATACAGAAATAAAAATTATTGCTTAGTTGGCAGCTACACCCATGCCTTACACCACATAAAGCACAGACAGACACAGACAGTGTCTCAATCAACAGCTTTCCGATCTTCGGAAAACCCAGATTAATTTATAGAGCAGGATTTGCAACACTTTAAGCCTTGCGAGTGCAACATGAAGAGTCATATGTTTGCTAAATGCATATGGCCAGCCCTGGTGATGCTTAACTTTGGTATACATTTCACAACTTAACCGATAATGAGTCTCTCTAAGTCATTGTGATCTTCTGAGCACCTGAACGACAGGGGGAATATTCCACCGTTCTGTCTCCTTTCATCAGGTAGCAGGTCCCAACTGGCTCCCTCTCCGTCTGTGCGTACGTGCTCCACTGGTAAAGGGGTGCGCAGGCCTGATATTGAGACAGCGATCATTCAGATCCAGAAACAGGATCAAACAGGACACATATACAGAAAGAATGCATCACATTTCACACATAAAAAAAGGCTTTATGAACTGAACTCATAACTAAAGTCTACAGGACCTTTAAGGTAATGCATCCCTGCTCAGTTAATGAAGGCTTGCACTGAAACCTGGGGCTGGTAAGGTATGAAAACTCACCAGAATGTGCTCGCCCATTGACCGCAGAGAGGCTCCAAACCACTGGTTGGACTTGAACTCCAACGGGTCCCCAGTGCCGCTCTTCCGGCTGCCTGGCAGGGAACAAAGTGAGGGTCACCAAACGAGGAAGTCTGGCAAGAAGGCTCCATATGCATTGAGTAAAGCAGAAACAGAAGGAGAAAAGAGAAAAGATCCTGAGACTGGTCAAAGTAATTTAACTTATGAATATGCAGCCCTGAACTTAAAACAATGGAACCATGTTGATTGGAATTTAAACAATAATTGTATTCAATGCTTCCTATAACTGTAACAAATGGATTAAAGTTACACTCCTGAGTTTGATTGGATGCTGTGGTGTTCTCTGAGGTCGGTTTGACAATAGTCATGACAAGATAGGCCTACCTCTTCCTTCGCATACAAGATAATTCCATATAAGTGTTTGTTCATCGTCCAGCAAAAGGAATCCCATTGTGAATAGACAGATGAGCTTTCCACTGCTGTTTTACCCTCAGAGTAATGTAACCTGATATGTTACCTGAATGACTTCAGTACATGCTCAGTTGTAGAACTGGGTAAATATACTTGTTTGTAATTGCAAGTAGTTCTGGATAAGAGTGTCTTCCAAGAAATTTAACTTTGATGGGACCTGAATTAGCACCCCAATAGAACAAACAAAATGTGAATTCATCAAAATACAATAATTAATTCTTGTTGGCACTGTGCCTTAAAAATCTATTCCTAAATCCTACACTTACGTTTGACTTTAGCCCTTCTCTACAGAAGACAATAATTTAAAGGGCTCGTCTGATTAATTCCAGTCAGTCTAATTGCAACAACTCTGCTGTAAAATGCTAACCCTCAGACTCCACTGAGTACTAACTTGGCTTTAAACAGACAGTTTTGTGCGACTATGTGCCACACAGCAAGATCTGAATCTGTTCCCATTAAAGTGCCAGTACGTGTTCAGGCAATGTTTTCTTGCCTGCAGGGCTAGAAAACAGCCGGGTTACTTCAGAGCTCCACTTGCAGAGACACTGTCTAACCATAAACATGTCCCCACCCATTCATTTTTCTCTCTCTAGGCTTTGCAGTTGTAGCCGTTTAAACATGCAACTCCCAGGAAACTGATGACAAAACTCGCCCAGCTCAAAGCTCTAAAAGTTGAAAATAGTGAGGTCGGTGAAATCAGATAGGTCGAACAATTCGCAAGTAGAGCGGCACACGTGTCTGTATGTAATCTCCACTCTCCTCAGGGACCAGTTAGTCCACATAGTTCTGCTCACAGTTGGCTCGGAGTAGTCATAGCAGGAAGGCTTGTTCAGCTGTTTGTCTGTCTCGATGTGGGGATTTTCTCGGAGGGTGGTTGGAAGTCAGCCAGCTCAAGCGTGGTAAGTGTGGTTAATAACACACGTCAGCCAGTCTGTTATTAAACGCTCAGTTATGTCTGGGAGGGGGGGCACTGGCATATATCCCACATTTGCCCACTAATAACTCCCCAGTTTCAGATCCTTGTGGCGACAGCAGTGAGGACTGGCGCTTCTCTGTGCACGCCATCGCCGGCTGTGATGCTTCCCCTCTGCCCCCCCTCCCAGGCTCTCACAGCCTCAAGGTCAGGCAATACAATAGGGACCATTGAGGAGACCTGGCCACTTATCACAACAGCACAAGGTGCAGCAGGCATTCTGTTCCATGACGCCCCTCCCACCAGTTGTGACTCACCATTCCAATTCAGCACACAGGGCCATAAAAGGCTCAAGAAATCCCCTACAGCAGCCGCCCAATGGCTTAATGTCTGACACCATCAGATACGGAAACAATGAATTCCTTTTTTATTCTTCTAAGAGGCTGCATTTAATGAGCAGGAAACTGTACGCATGGAACCAAAAGTTTGTCAGTATAATAAAAACTACCATTTACATGGAAACCTGGACAGCAAACTCATATTTATTAAAGAAATAATTCAGTCATTTTTACGCACCATATCTTCTTTAAAAGAAGAAACACTTATCTATGCTACTGAATTGAGCAAATAAACTGAATTCTGACCAAAGGAATAGTGGAGTGATAAAGAGAGAGGGGGAAAAACTACCATTAGGTTTTGATGGGAACTCCAAGAACAAGGAGGTAATCCATGAAAATACATGTATGGATAATTCCCATAGGGGCCTTGGCTTGCCATCAAAGACCACCAGCCAGAAAATGAAACCCAAAATGAAAGGAAGGGAAAAAATAAACTTTTTTTTTTTTACCAAATGGCTTTTCGTGAAGATAACAATTACCAGACAAACAACTTCTGTGACACCACGTGAAAACAATCCCTACTGGAAGTGTTTAACGATCAAACCATGGTTGCATAATGGGCATGCACAAACATCTTTAACGGGCTGAGGACTGCACACTGTCACCTTGCCTGAGACCATTCAGAACAGAAAAAAAACATCATTGGACATACTTGAGAGGTAGTCTTATGGATAGGTAGGAAGAAATGTAGTACCACAGAGCCAGCTGTGTGACACGCAACAAGGCAATCAGATGAAGATGCTTTCGGGTTCCCATGCATTGCTGCCCTGGCTGCGGTTCATTCCGAAGCAGATGAGAAATCCTTTAATCTTTCAGAAGCCTACATTACTGAGCGCTGATGCCCAACGTCACCTGGGTGCTTTTATTCAAGGCATTTCAACATTCCATTCTTAGAGGAGTCCAGGCATGCACGCTTTTGTGGTGTGCTCCTTTTAAAACACCAATTTGGAGTAGAGCTGATATGCTGCTACAATCATTTGGTCTCTGGTCTTTCCCCTCCAAACAAAACCTATCATGTCCAATATTACTAAAATTTGATATCTGTTTTCACCCTTCTCTCATCTTAGCTGAAAAGCAGTTTTAACCATAAAAGTATGCATACGTTTATCTTCAGCACCCGCGTTTAAAAAAAAAAAAAATCTAATTACCGTGAGTGTGTGAATGGTAACGTGGATTAAACTTTCTTCCAAAGAAATCCAGATATATTGACCAGGGACATATATTTATTTGTACTAAAATAAAAATCTAGTTTAAATCAAATAATTTGTCTTACCTCTACTATCAAACACCATCTGCAGACAATCCGTGTTCGATTGCCAAGGGCACTTATATACAGCGCCTCCTTCCACCACCGAAAAAACTGATGTGTTAGCTTTGGGAGCGCCTATTAGAATGTTTAACCTGATGAAAAACAAAACAAATGTAAGCGAGGCACAATAACTTATATCGCGAGTGACATTTGCAGTCTACCAGGCATTCTAGGTCAGTGACATTTCAAAAATAGTCTCAAGAGCTAAACAATTCCCCGTCTTTTGCAATGACGGGAACGGTATAATTTAGCAGTAACTTGTAAACACATCAATATGATGCAGATGCGGCTAAAACCTAAAACTATAGCGAATACAAGTTTAACTCTGGCAAGACAAAAACGAACAGCAATTATTATTATAATTGTTATAATGTAATTATTCATACATCTATAAGAGAATGTAAATTTCCTTGATAAATAAAAAAAGAAATAATCTATCTTTGTTCTAATTGAAAACAACAATGATAAACACAGAATGACGTGATAAACACAGACCGAATTCGATTTAATTTGTTACTATTCGTTATAGTAAGTAGTAGTGATAATTCAAAACACCGCATAAACTGGAGAATTTACCGGCTGTCATCCGGTTTGAAGAAATCCACTGAATACCCAAAATAACTCCCTTGTGGGCCAGAATAAACAAACGGATTTTCGATATCCAGGTTGAAAGAAATGCCACATTTTATAAACTGCAATACTAACACCAAAGCTACAAGCATTTTGCGACGTCTCTCCATCACTATTCCGAAATCGCCGTACCCCCGGAGAGAGGCGCGGAGTTTAGCTTGGCAATGTCACTAAAAAGACGAGCAGGACTTTTGATGTAGTCGCCTTAGCCTGCGAACGCACAATGACTTCACACTGTGTGCAGTGCCCACGGATGACTAATTCTTCCTGACAGACAGAAAAACCACAGAGGCGCATTTATTTTATAGATTCACTTCAAACAAATCCAAGCACTGCTTTCCAAAGTTTTTTTTGGGGAAAAAAGCATTTTCCCTGTCACCCTTTTAATTAATTAACTGCCAAGCTAATAAACTTGATATCCCATACAGGAAGTGAGAAGGAGGGATTTAGAACCTCAAACGCCACTCAGACTTCCGCAGCAAGTGTTTTATCAATGCAAGGACTTCATTGGATTTACAGGGCGTTGTGATCCATGCAAACACGCTACTTAAGATTCGTAAAAAATGTCACTTTTAAAAAGTGGAAACATTTCGCTGGATGCTTACCCACAAATCTAATAAAATACATGTATAGTTTATTGAAAAGTCGACGTCCAAATACTTTAATTTACCATTACTGGTAATTACTCAGACCGATAAAAAGGATTGTGAATCCGAGTAGATTTCTGATGCTATACGATTGTCAACTAAACCGGAAAAAATACCTTTTTAAGTATCATTTTGAACTTTTAAAAGACTTTTACTGAACCTTCGAATTAACGGGACACCGTGTAAGCATAGGTTTAATTCAACGTCTTGACGTGTGGCGAACTCTTGCCATACCGTGCAAATACAGGTCACAGAATTTATATTTGTAACTTGTAGGACAGCTGAATTAAACTTCTATTAAACAACAAAAACAAAACAAAACTGATGGGACAGTCATTAAACATGGGTAAAGCAAGGTGTATTATCTCGTGGAATGAATTAACTTCAATATAATTATTTAAAACTAGTACTAGATTGAGAGCTTGAATGGCACAGGGTACATACACTTCGTTATGTAGGTATGCCTTAAGTGTACTGTATGTGCGTAATATTAAAACGTTCGGTTGAATGTTTCTGCTTTACGACATGTAAATGCCGCCCCAAACTATATCTTAAATTGACCAGGAAAATAAATAACGATACAGAAATAACATAAAATAATCGCTACACACATACCTAACACCAATCGTAACGCGAACGATGGTTCTCATTGTAATTAATCAGGATGTCCTAACAAGTGTATTCCGTCAAAAAATCTCTTCGCTCAGAGAAGCTATCTGACGCGTTGGTCCCATTCCAGACTCGTCGCGCCCGATCTGAAATGTGTCATGTATCTAAACTTTACCGACCCATCCATTTTTCATTGTTTATCTAGCATTTCCCAAAGCCATTCCACAAGGGGACAGACCACTTATTGGGCGATTAACTGGACTATTTTAACAATTAGTTTTTATGGAATGGTAGTAGTGTATTATTCATTTGGACATTATATGAAAGTCAATAACAGTCACCTCTGTATTGTCCAATATAATTCCACAAGTATATCCAGACCCCTTATTTGAAAGCACTCTAGGCACTATCATGACTAATGGTACCTTTTCTGATTCCAAAAAATCATACACCAGAAATGTTAACTTAATCTAAAGGGACATACACTATATGGACAAATGTATTGGGCCACACCTCTTAATAATTGAATTCAGGTGTTTCATTCAATCCCATTGCCACAGCACCTAAAATCGAGCACCTAGCCATGCAGCCTGCCTTTAAAAACATTTGTGAAAGAATGGGTAGTTTTAAAAAGCTCATTGAATTCGCGCTTGGTACTGTAATAGGATTCCGCCTTTGCAACAAGTCAGTTTGTGAAATGTCTTCCCTCCTAGATAATTCCACGATCAACTGTAAGTGGTATTATTGCAAAGTTGAAGCTGTTACGTTTAGAGTTTGTATGTTCGATGTTACAGGGGTGACGTAATGGGGAACTGTGGGATATCGGCGAACGGTTCCTAGGTGGACAGTTTTGGTTAAGGACACAGGGGTATGGTTATAGTAAAGACGCACGTGTTGGTGAGTGTCTTGTTCTGACACTTAATAAACAACAACGTTTATAAGTACACAAGTGTTGTGTCCTACCTGACACAACAGAAGCGTTTAGAAACCACAGCAACTCAGCCACAAAGTGGCAGACCACACAAATTTACAGAGCGGGGTCGCCGAGTGCTGAGGTGCATAGTGTGTAAAAGTCACCAACGCTCTACTGACTCAATAACTGCAGTTTCAAACCTCCTCTGGCATTAAAATCAGCACAAAAACTATGAGCCGGGAGCTTCATGGCATGGGTTTCCATGGTAGAGCAGCTGTATGCAAGCCTTACAACACCAAGCGTCGGATAGAGATGTATAGCACACCGCCACTGGACTCTGGAGCAGTGTAAATGTGTTCTGTGCAGTGACAAATCATGCTTCTCTATTTGAGTCTGGGTTTGGCGAATGCCAGGAGAACGTTTCCTGCATGACTGCATTGTGCAAACTGTAAAGTTTGGTGGAGGAGGGATAATGCTATGGGGTTGTTTTCTGGGGTTGGCTTAGGCCCCTTAGTTCCACTGAAGGGAAATGTTAATGCCTCAGCTTACCAAGACATTTTGGAAAATTCTATGCTTCCA
>JAOVYW010073392.1:6494-20109 GCA_025775045.1 Hiodon tergisus
TTCTGTTCTAGGTCTTAAATAATTTTAAACAGGTCTAAATTTTTCTACATCCATGTAATGCTACATCTGATGCTCATTGAAATTCTCCAGCAGGGCTTTAGAATGTTTTTTGTTTTTGATTCCGTGCTGTTGTAGTTCCTTCTTTCACTAGCCCAAATATAATTTGCTGTATTACGACTACAAATGAGTCCAACATGCATCTAATATTGCAGCCACAGACATAAAACAGATTTTATTCTTCAGCTATGGAGAAGTGCAAGTTTAGCGATACTTGGCTTGAAAAAACTGAATTTAGGGCTTGGTTAAAGCCAGTTGCTAACAACGTATTTGAAGCCTTCTGCTTCTTATGCAAGAAAGCAGTTAAACTGGGAACGTTGGGTGTACGGGGGCTGGAGTCTCATGCATCTAACTCCTATGAAGGGTCTCCAGCAAACGACAGCCATCAGCTAGCTGGCCAAGTATCTAGCCGCTCCAGCTCCGGGCCCAGCATTACCTCCACACTGCCTAGGCGAGACCCACACAGAAGCTCCGCACCTCCCGTAACCAACCTCCGTGTTGCTTTTGGATCAGAGCCAACACTAAGAGCGGAGGTGATCTGGGTCCTCCACACGGTGACTAGACACCAGTCCTATAATGTGAATGAGGAAATCTTGGAATTGTTTCAGACGATGTTTCCGGACTCTGACATCGCTTAATCATTCAGGTGCAGGAAAGATAAAACTGCCTATATTACGCGCTTTGGACGGGCGGATTTTATCAAGAGAGACCTAATTTCCAAAGTGATGGGATCATTCATGCTGATGTTCGACAAAAGTCTGAATCGCACCACCAAAACGAAACAGCTGGACCTGCACGTACATTTTTGGGAGGACCACGGGCAGGTTCAGTCAAGATACCTGGAATCCCAGTTCATGGGGCATGCAACAGCCGTGGACTTAATGATACGAGGACTTAATGTGAAAGTAAGTAAATGTTTTATTTTAGCAAACATTTTTACTGTCATGTTTATATATATTTTTTTCATTAGCAAAAGGGTGATTAGAGTGTTGTATTAAGTGGATCGTACCCATTTTTTATATTTTCATATTGTTTCTACTCCCTGTTGAACAGTATGGAGTCTACCAATTATAAGAAATAATTAAATTGTATTCAACTTAATTGGTATAACACCAATAACAGTAGGAAGGAGGAGACCTTGGAGATATCCATCCATATCTGCCAAGGGCCGGATAGTTGAGTATTAGGACAATTGTGTTGTACATAATATAGGCCTATACGTGGTTCCATGGGGCATGGAATATATACACAATTAATAGAAAAAGGGAGGGGGGCAGCATTCACAGTGTAATGCATCCCTACTAATTTCTTGGTTAATTTGAAACAATACCAGAAATAACAGAATATGCCTGAACGAATATGAATGGAAGTGTTGTTTGTTTTGTTTTTTTCCCTCAGGAGTGTGTGGACCCCCTTGACCTAAGGAGACTGGTGTCCATTTCAATGGATGGGCCTAATGTGAATTTTAAATTTTATCTTCCAACAAGAACAGACAGAAAGCTATGGAGGTTCTCAACTTCTTGCTGTAGGGAGCTGTGGACTCCACACATTACACAATGCTGTCAAAACTTACTTTTCCACCCTAGGACAGCATCTTTTGACACAGTGGAGGAAGCCATGAAAGACACTCTCATCGTGGCCAAGTTACCCTTCTCCTTGACTGTTGCCAGGCTTTTCAATCCCTTTTGAAGAGGTATCAAACAGATGAGCCAGTGATGCCTTTCCTCAGCAATGACCTGGCTGAGTTGATCAAGGTAGTGATTTATACGGATAGCTCTGTACATTATCAGCACAGAACTAATACCACTGCTGATTAGGCCTAATTAATGTATAAACTTTGTTAGTAGTTTCTGTAACGTTAACGTTTGTGTCATCTGCTGCAACTGCAGTGTCACTCGAAGCAGGAGTTGCTTCAGGGGCAGGCTTATGAAAACACTGAAAGAGTGTAGTTTGAGTTTGCTTTTGTTTCATATCTCCTTTAGTGATTCAGATTAGTTAATTTCAAAAGAATGAAACTACCAAACAAATGTGTTGTTGTTCCTTGGTAGCTGATATCAGATCCAGGTCACAGGCCATGGAAGCCACATTGATTCAAAAGTCAACACAGACGGGGTGAATTTGTGAATGAAGGTGTGAGAATTCTGTCACAAAATGATGTTCATGCTTTTTTAAGTGGGTATAGGGAATCCCTTGAGCTTTCCTAGTGGGTATATGGCGTATACCTGTGTATCACATAGACTACACCACTGGTTCTGATAGCCAATTCCTCTGAAAAATCTGGTGAGTTCATTTTAAGTTTGATAAAATGGAATTTTATCCATAAGTAGCTACAAACTTTTTTATTTATCTTATAGAAAACAACAAAACAAAAACAACCAGAGGTTAAATGTGAAATGTGTGAATCTTTTGCTTTTGCGAGTTAATGTATATCCTTGATAACAGTTTCATTATGAGGTAGAAAACACCCAGCTAGAACTGTGGAATAGGCACAGAAGCGGCCCTCTTCTGGGGGGCCAGAGCTGATTGAATTGGCCCAGAATTGGGTGCCGGATTCAGGCCGGAAACAAAATGAATGACTGCCCAGAATCGACCCAAGTACATCAGACCATTTCCGTCTGCTGGAATTCGCCGACATTGCATCTCACCAGAATCCCTTCAAAAGCGCCCTAATGCAAATTTAGATTTAGTATTTTTTAACAGCCATCAGGAACTTTGGACCGGCTGCGACGCACAGCAACTTTGTAAATATCAGAAAGAAAGAAAATAGAACACTTATTGAAAAACTCCCTGAAATATGACTCCCTTATCTCTATAGATATTTTATCAATAGCTTTTTGTAAAATATTTCCAATTCATTATATTCTTTCTGCCTTGAAAATTCTGTTGTAATAATGAATTTTCTTGCTGACAATCAAAATGACGTGCTGGCCTGTTTTATTGAGTTAATCACTTCTGTGACGTTGTGTCTCTCTACACCAGGCAAAGCAATCATACCGATAACAACACTTTTTAAGGCAAGAGGCTCAAAACCCTGTTTCCCATTGGAAAACAGTTTAATCATTTCCACAGAGGTTAAGATCTCATGAAGAATTGCTGCAAAAACACAAAACAGAACACAGTTGTGTTTAATCCCTCACCCTTTTTCAGTAGTTAAAGCTGTAAAGGATAATAAAGATAAATATAAACATCATTATCAAGGCAATCAAATTATAGATCATGCACATCATTATATCAATACACTTTTCAGAATGACTACAACTGCTTCCTTATCCCAAATTGACTACACACCCTGGGTTGTGAGACCAAAAACTCCCCCATTCTTTTTAGAGGGAGAAAAAATATCTTCACTCTCCGTACAGTCTATTTGTACACATTTCTTTTGGTTCCATCGTGGTTGAGCATACGCGGGATAGAACCTCCAACCATCGGTTACCGGGACATTTTTGCACTCCTCTTAGTTCTGGTACTTCCTCATCCGTTATCAGGGGTAATTTTGCAGCCGGGGGGAGCTGCAACAGCATCATCCGACAGCTCACTTGCACCAGATCTCTGGGTTTCCGATGGTGGTTTTCCTCTGGATTCTCCTGCTCCTTTTCCTGTTGAAATATAGTTCTATGCATAGTAGTTAGTTAGTTAGTAGTATCCCTGATTCACTTTTAGTGAAATATGTGGCCCCGCCCCTTCCACTTGAACCCATTCATCAATCCATCCCTTTCTCTCCACTCCACATGTCGCTCGCCATGTGCTTCGCTGATTAGTATGTTTAGCAGAGGGGTGGGGGCACTTAGTACATATTTCTCCATATGTCCTTTCCTTTTTACACCCCCCTTTCCTCCCAAAGAGCTTTCTCCATTTCTGTAGCTAAGTTTTACATATCTTTGGGGGTTTCTCTTAACTCTCCGACTCTGGACGTCTTATTTCTTACACGCCGAACTACGTCCCTTAGTTTCCACAGAGTCAAGACATACAGACACCGGGTTGGATGTCTCATTACATTTACGTCAAACTCCATCCCACAACCTGGACGTCCAATTTCGCACACTCCGTCCCTCAGGTTCTACTAAGCTAAACACATAAGTCTCCTTCAACCAGCCTACAATACAGTACACATGAAGGTCCTTCCTGCAGATCCTACTGTAGTTCTCCTTACACGCTAGGGTACAACGTATTATCCCCCTAGGTCCTAGGTGCTAGAGCTGCACACCGTGCCCACTTTAACCCACTAAAACTATACTGTATTAAACCTTGTGCAAATTTCCTGAAGAACCACGTCTCAGTCTCCCTTCCACATATTTGTTTTAGCACAAATTCTTTGGTTTGGAGAGGTTCAGACTGCACAAAATACAAAACAGGCAAGGTGATTTCTGGGTCCTGTTGACTATATCTATTTCTCACAACAAGGATTTACATGCGATAATCTTAACCCGCTTATCTTGTGCCAAGCTCGGCTGTTCAGCCTAGACCCATCTCCCCCTAGACACTTTCCGCTCCTCCGCAATCCTCCGGCTGGTTTTTATTCAGCTCTGGAACCTCTGTCCAATCCTGTTCGTGATGCCATTTGTCGTGGTTCCCAATTTGACATACGGTGATTGTTTTTAATCTTTTCCGTAAAAAATGTAGTTTTTCAGGAAATTAACACTTTTATTACGTAAACGCAACAAATTCAAATATACTCACCCTTCCTCTAATGGGAGGTGGCCACAGCATCATCACAATGTTTAACTGCGCCCTATTGGTCAAAGCTTTTACCCTCCTGTCACGGTTGGCTCTCAGGGAAAACATTTTGGTTACCTACCTTGTCCCTAGGTCATTCTGCCTTCACCCAATTCTTGTTTGTTGGAATTGGTAAACAACAGAATCAACCCGTGCTCAATCCCCGCATCCTAGCCATTTCCATAACTAACTAATTTGTTGAGTTCACCAGCTAATGCTGTGATGTTATGAATCTGACAGGATTAAGAAAGTGAAGCGCTCATTATTCTTAACACCCACTTGTGTCAAGCGTCCGTCTCAAGAACACGCGCAGGAGAGGTCCGGGCACACCCACCAGCACTGGCTGAGGACTGCAGTAATTATGAACATAATGTAACACCCTGTGATCCCCCAGTAGGTGCTGGAAGTTGGGAGAGGAGTCGGGCGGGAGAACTGCGTCCGAGCTGAGAAAGTTAAAGAAAAGGGGAATGAAGGCAAAAGGAGCGACAAGAAAGCGAGTTGGCACTGGCAAAGCGGAATGCTGATCGGTTTTTCACTGCTTTGTTATATTAGTTTGTTTTGTTTGGGGTGAACCCATGGGGGGATCCCTGAAGAGCGTTTTAGGTTATGTACATTTGTCAAATAAAGCAGAAGAAGAACTGAGAGCCGAAGAACCCGGAAGTGTTGTTTTTACCGATTATTTCCGAGCCAAGCACATCAGCATGGTACACCACTGCAAGCAGGTGGTTGTTTTTTTTAATCGAGAAACTCTGAGATGGTGACCAAGGACCCACTTTGATTACTACACCGATAGGGAAGATTTCCACTGAGAACCTGAAGGACTACTGGGACGGCAAACTCTTACACTCTGGTTCAACCTCTATCCTTTTCTTTATAAGACTCAACCCAGGTAGAACTGAACATAAATATATCCTGGGTATAAATAGGACACGGAATCTGATTGATTGATTCTTTAAATCTGAAACCTGAAAGTGCACAATCCCTTTCATATGTTTATTTTTTTTTGTATTATTATTTTTTGTATCTGGTTTTGCCCTGGTAATATACCTGCCATTATTTACCAGAACAAATCTCAGTAGCGTTTATTTAAAATCGTACTGGAAATAACCAAATCCACCTTATACATTTAAGTCTTACGAACCTTAGAGTACATCAAATTGTTAGCCCAATTGTTATCCCATCTCGTCCTATACAGAATAGTGAGAGGGCTGGGAGAAAGCGAGTTGGATGGGCAGTTTGCATAAACTCAGTTTTCTGATACTCCTAATCCTTAGGAGTATCATGACTAATCCTGATTGTGGGTTTGCAGGAATGTCACCTGCCATTTGAACGTTTTAGTGAAAGAACCTATCAGTTAGGAAACTTGTGTCCAGAAGACTACAGAACTTGAAGCAGACCCAATATTCCCAGTTGGTTTCTTGTTGCATTGAAGACGATTTATTAAACATGATTAGGGATTTTTGGATGAGACTGGTCTGTGATTTCCAGATTTTGGGAGCATTAAAAAACGAATTCCTCAACATTGGTGTTGTGCTATGCAACCATGTCTTAATAGATGTTGACTACTGGCTAAAGATGCAAGCAGGGAATACAGGTCAAATCTAACATTCAGCTAGAAATTGCCTCCTATTGAGTACAACAGTTTCCTGCAATTCAGCCACAATCATCAGCGAGAGAGCATGAATAAAATCTTCAAAAGCAAAATTGAGTGTAAACAGTTTCCAGAGGATACTCTAATTATGCATTTGAATTATATTCAACAATTTTTCCTACAAAGAGGCAAACATGGATTAGGGAATTAGAGAGGTCTGCAAATTCCAGGACAATCAAAATCTCTCCATTCGTACCTTTGAAAAACCTAATCCTCCGAATCAAGAATAATATTAAAAGTTAATCAGGTGGTGAGAATAAAAAACCCATACAAGACATATCCCTCAATCCAACCCTAAAGGCTTTTGTTCAAAAAAATTCATACAAATGAAAATGTCAATGTTATAAAGAATGCATCCAGGGAGGCCGAAGGAAAATCTTAATGCCACAGCATACAATGACATTCAAAGTGAGCTTCTGTGCCAACAGATTGGGGAAGACCCTTTCCTGTTTCACATGACAAAGCAAGCTCCATGCATAAATGGTTTATCGAGATCGGTGTGGAAGAACTTGACTGGCCTGCCCAGAGCCCTGACCTTAACTCCATTTGGGAAGAATGGGAACGCAGACTACAAGTCAGGTCTAATCGCCCAACATCAGTGCACGGCCTCACTAATGCTCTTGTGGCTGAATGGAGTCCTTACAGAAATGTTCTAAAATTCAGTGGACAGCCTTGCAAGAAGATCAGAGGTTGTAATAGAAGCAAAGGGGGACTAACTCCATATTAATGCCCATAAATTTTGAATGTTCGATGAGTATATATATATAAAATGTCAAATGTTTGGGCTTAACATGGGTTTTGCAGATTCTCTTTCTCTCTATATAAAGGCTAATCGTTTATATCATATTCTGCTAAATGTAGCTGCATTTAGTTTAGTTAGTTTATACAGAAAAGGGCCGTTGTAAAGTTGTAAGTATAGAATGTGCCAAAATGTCTTGGTAAGCTGAGGTATTAACATTTCGGAAAATTTTATGCTTCGAACTTTTTTGAAACAGTTTGGGGAAGGCCCCTTTCTGTTCCAGCTTTTTTCCAGTGCACAAAGCAAGGTCCATAAAGGCATGGTTGGATGAGTTTTGTGTGGAAGAACTTGACTGGCCAGCACAGAGCCCTGACCTCAACCCTATCGAACACCTTTGGAATGAACTAGACCGGAGATTACGAGCCAGGCCCATTGGACGACAGACACTGCATCTATCTGTGCGATTTAAGACCCTCACCCTCCTCTGTCAGTTTGGCCGACTGGGGAGCCACTGTGTCTGCCTGTGAGATGTCCTAAAAATCCATGGTTCTGTAGAAGCTGTTGTCTACGAACTGGAAGAAGAGCCCTACATTTGTGAGAAATTGAGAGAAATCAGGGGAAAAACCTGTTTATCCAGATCGTGAACAATCTGTTTTTGACACATTGGCCTGTTGTGTAGTTGTGACAATATCGAGAATATTTGCAACAGCCCCTGTCTGTCAAGCCATCGTGTTAAACAAAGTATGAACTTGAATTAAATTTACCCCGATAGAGAGGATTGTCCTTTTTTGAGTTTTTTTTAAAAGATTGCTTCTGATACCAGGAATCGAACACGGGTTACCTGGTTGAAATCCAGGAATCCTAAGTGCTAGACCATATTGGATTTTTGATGTTCAAATGGTGCAATGTTTTGGATAGATACCAAGACGTCAAAGTACAACTTTATTCAGACATCTGAGTGTGACTGTGGGAAGACGCTGTGTCTGTGCGATTTATGACACCTCTGCATTTCCCCTACCTTGGCATAAAGAGTCTTTGAGGGGCATAGGGGGTTAATTATTGACTAGATCTGTTGGTAAGATCATCTTCAGAAGACCAGGATGGAGTCTTTCACTTTGATTGAGTTCATTTATTTTTTCTGATTTGTTTTTAGAATTGTTAACTGCAATCTGTTTCTAGCGTAATGTCTGATTTGTTTTTACAGGGATCCAATTTATTTGTTAGGTGTTGATGAATGTGATACCATTAAGGCGATCTGTGAAATTGAAGGATTCGACTTAGTTAGTATGGTCTAATCATTTGTGTCTGTGAAAGAAATAACATTTTGACTATAGTCAAAATAATCTGTTTATTGTACATTTCAGAGTCTGGCGATATCAATCTGCCATTATTGCGTGACCAATCTGTCCTTGAACAACCGTCTCTTGGTAAGTGTAATTCTATTCTAGGCTGTTTAATATTGTTAGAAATATTTCTCTTTATTAACGATAACAGAGTCGCTGGAGTCTTTGAGTATTAGAGTTTACCTGCAAGGAGCCAACACATGCACTTGCTAAGTACAGAATCGACTAATTATCGTATAGAGCAATCACACTTATATACTTTTATCAACATTAAAGGTTACATCCTCCAGGGGGCCTGGTGCATCCCCCAGCTCCACTGACTCAGCAGAACTGGAGAACTTACAAGACCCCAGAACATGCCCCATGCTGAGTCAGTTCTTCTTGACTCAGCAGAACTCAATGTTCTTTACCACACCCATATATTGGGCGTGCAGATAAGGGAAGCAGGCGTTCGCATGCATAAGGCAGAAACTAGTTTTTCTTAGCAACAGACTTTAGTTTTAACTTTTATTTTTCCAACTAATATATTTACTCTAGTCATTTTCAAGAAAAAAACTGTATTAGTGAATACGTTTTTAGCTGCTTTACAGAAACTGGTCCGTACCATCACACCATTGACGATCAAGTCGCTACACCATGAAGGAATGGCTAGTTTTCTGAAAGTTAATTGGAAAGAGCAGTGTGCAACTGTAAATCGCAGGGTAACACTAAGTGTCTATTGTTGATTTCAACCACAGTCTGTGGATCATTAATGCTCTGTTAGATGTAGAAGATGTTAACACAGACCGGGATGATCTCACAAAATGATGTGTCTATTAACCACATTCCTGATGATATCGTTAGGCTCAATAACATATTGCATGCTTTGCAAAACGCACTGTGGCACTGTGGCGCCACCTAACCATGGCTTAGACAGTGGACATAGAAAGATTGGGGTGAGAGGGGGGCGTGGTTGGTGATTACACCATAGTGGCAAGACCTTGATTTAACAGTTTGGTTTTACACAGGTTGCTTAATTTCAGGGGGGATCTCCGACGCAGGCATAGCCACTTACATAGTACATTTACATAACACTCTGAGCGACATAGTTGTCTAGACTCTTGGTGGGGGAAAATGGTGTTTTCAACATGACATTGAGAGGGGCCAGTCTAACTGCGGATGTGAATGGTATGTTGTCTCCAGAAAATGGTTATGGAGTTGAATGTTTCTTGGATGCCATGGAACGAGTTGTGCAGAGCAACACGCGGATCATGGTTGATGAGGGTTTGGAGCTAACAGTTTCTATAACACGGAGTAAGAATGGTGGTGCGTATAGAAAGCTGCATGCCCTGGCTCATAATGAACTGATTAGCAAGAACAAAATGAACTTATTTTTTCCTTCTAAGGTTTCAAACAACCTATGTTTCACAATCTGCCTCGCAAATTATTTGGACCCACAAGCATCAGAGCACACATTAACGAAGGCGGCTACAGACATACATACATGCGTTGGTTTTACTCTACAACAGAAGATTGGGTTTAAAGATTCAATTTGTCGTGTTCCACAGATCGGGTGAAAACATGTTACATAAATATCAGACAAGTGACTCGCCGCACAGCAGGACGGTATTCTTATACCTTCACGACGAACCATATGTTTGTCAATTCTGTTATTCAGGGTTTAGTAATCGTCAAGATCATAGTTGCAAGTTCATGTGTGCAACCACGTCAAATGTTACAAGAAACAGAGAGAGTCAAAATATTCCAAGGATTGTTCAAGGTATCCCGCGTACGCTCAACCACGATGGAACCAAAAGAAATGTGTATAAATAGACTGTACGGAGAGTGAAGATCTTTTTTCTCACTCTAAAAAGAATGGGGGTGTGTAGTCAATTTGGGATAAGGAAGCAGTTGATAAAAGTGATTTGATATAATGATGTGCATGCTTTTTTGCTCTGCTCACCTTACCCAAATTTGGCTAGTAATATGTGTGTTATGGTATAATATGTGTTTTTCCTAAGAATCTACGAAGGGGAAGGGGGTAGGCATAAAGTTGTGAGACCTTGAGGTTTTAAGCAGCTATACATAGATAGCTACTCATTCATTCCCATGCGTCTTGCTAAAACATATGCAGCGTTAAATCTGACCAATGTGGAGAAAGGGCACTTCCCACACAAATTTAACACGCAGGAAAACAACAACTACCGTGGTCCTTATCCGGACAAACATTACTATGGTTATGATTACATGTTGGATAAGGACAAGGGCAGATTTGAATAGTGGTACAATGAAGTTGCCAAAGTAATCTTTGACTCAGCAAGAACTGTACACCTATTGTCGAAATTATGTCGTCCTACTAAGAGAGGCTTGCTTAAAATACCGCATCAAATTAATTGAATGTACAGGGCTTGCCCCATTTAGCTCCCACGCTGGAGTCCTGCTGTATGGCTGTCTAAAAGACACATTTTCTACCCCGTGATACACTCGCTCCAGTGATGGTGGGTAAATATTACCTTGACGGCTATTATGAAAAAGATGGTAGCAAAAAAACGCTGGAGTTTAACGGTTGTATGGATCATGGTCACGCGTGTCGTTATAACCCAAACCACACACACCTGCGGTCAAAGGTACCATATGCAGTTTTAAGAAGACGTTTGATGACAAACTGGAGACTCTTACAAAGATGTATGGGTTAAAAGTTAAAAGTCATGTGGGAATGCATAAACATATAAAATAAGTACAAAAATCTAAGCATCAATAATACAACATGAGCATCCATAGAAAACAGTCCCTAGGTCCCCCCCTAGGGGGTTTCAAGACTGTGGCGTGAGGTATAGGTGGAATAGGTATGTTTTCGGAGTCCATTTGAAGTGTAGATCTCAGATCGTCTGATCTCCTCAGGAACGTGGTTCCACCATTTCTTTGCATGTACTGAGAAGAGCTGGTTGGACGATGTTTGCATCCGTATAGGAAGGGGCTACTAGGCGCCTTACAGTGGAGGATCGCAAGGATCTGGTGGGGTTGTATGGTGAGATTAGTGTGCAGAGGTAGCCAGGAGCTGATCTGGTGGTAGTTTGGTGAGTGAGGGTGAGGAACTTGTGGTTGATCTGAGCAGCAACAGGGAGCCAGTGGAGTTTGATGAGGAGGGGGTTGGCATGAGTGAATTTGGTTTGGTTGAAGACCACCCGAGCAGCAGCGTTTTGAATTAGTTTGAGAAGTCTAGTCGGCTGGCAGTCTAGCCAGCTGGCAGGCTACCCAGAAGAGAATTGCAATAGTCCTAGTGTGATATCACCAGTGCCTGGACCAGGTGCTGTGTGGATTGTTCAGTGAGGAAAGGACGATTCCTCCTGATGTTACCAAGGATGAATCTGCAGGATTGAGTCTCTGAAGCAATGTGGTCCTTGAAGGATAGGTCATGGTCCAGAATGACTCCCAGATTCTTGACTTTGTGGCTTGATGAGACTGTGGTGCCTTCCACTGTGATGCAGACATCTTGGAAAGGACTGTGCTTGGCTGGGAGGTACAGCAGTTCCGTTTTGACCATATTGAGTTTGAGGTGATGATCAGACATCCACATGGATAAATCCTGGAGGCAGGTGGAGATGCATAGGAGAATCACAGAGATCTATGAAGGGGTGAATGAGAAAAAAATGTTGAGTGTCATCAGCATAAGTGAAATAAAAAACCCACGAGCAGAGATTATTTTGCCTAGAGATTAAGTAGTGAGAAGGGGGGCCTAGTACTGAACCCTGGGGGACACCAGTAGTAAGATAGTGTGGGCAGAGACTGCATCTAAAAGCGACCAGAAAGAGAAGATGCAAACTAGTTCAGTGCAGTGCCTGAGATTACCATATTGGACAGTATGGAGATGAATGTCTTGCGATTGACAGTATCAAAGACAACGCTTTGGTAGAGAACAATTTGCGTGGGAATTAGCAGCGGCTTGGATTCTGGAATGGTAGACTGTTACCTTAGTGGAGGACAGAGCAGTGGAGAAGTCAGACAGAAGAGACTTTTAGGTGGACAAGTCAGTAAATTATCTGTCTCCACTAGCGCTCTGGAGCTCTCAGAGGAGATCGGGAGATGTGCAGGGTGTCTGAGAGCCAGGGTTTTGGTGGGAATTTACTTGTTAGTCTGGGGTGAGAGAGTAAAGATGATCAATATTGACAATATAACGACAATATGATTAAACAAGGTTTTAAAATATTCATTGGGACAGTTTTAAAATCATCATTAAATCATTTTTCTGCAATAAATAAATATATTGTATTTTATAAATACAAGCCTGTTTTGAATAATATATTCAACATATAGTCATACTTACATTGTTAATGAACGTAATTTCAGGTGGATTCATGAGGCACCCATTTTAAAACAAAAAAGAGTTTTGTGATATAAATGGTACTTAAAAATATTTTTACTTGTTTCAGTAAATAGCCAGTGTAAGGGTATTTATGTCTAAATTTTAGATGCATACAAGTCATCAAGTTGGTGGATATGCTCATTATCCTTAATAGAAGCTGGGCTCCTCTAAAGACAAATGGAAACTGTGGGCTCCTCCTTTTATCCTTTCATTAATGTGCCCAACAGTGCCCAACTTTACATTGGAGAAATGTAGGAAACTTAGAATATTAGCAAACAGCTGGTCGGACTTAGCAACAGTAACGAAGGGTGGGGCGTGGCTTAGCGATCCGTCAATTCTCACCTATTTTGTATTTCTGTACTTCCACTGATGTAATGATGCAAACTCTTTAAGTTACAGAGCGGGGTCTCCAAGTGCTGAGGCACAGTGTGTAAAAGTCACCAACGCTCTACTGACTCAATAACTGCAGAGTTCTAAACCTCCTCTGGCATTAACATCAGCACAAAAACTGTGCCAGGAGCTTCATGGCATGGGTTTCCATGGTCGACCAGCTGTATGCAAGCTTTACATCACTAAACACAATGCCAAGCGTCGGATGGAGTGGTGTAAAGGAAGCCGCCATTGGAATTTGAAGCAGTGGAAACGTGTTCTGTGGAGTGACGAATCACGCTTCTCTATCTGGCAGTCTGATGAACGAGTCTGGGTTTGGCGAATGCCAGGAGAACGTTTCCTGCCTGACTGCATTGTGCCAACTGTAAAGTTTGGTGGAG
>JAOVYW010073393.1:0-20107 GCA_025775045.1 Hiodon tergisus
CACCCCCCCCCCCCCCCCCCCCGTTATATTCATGAAAAATGGATGTAAAATTTCTAGACAATTTATTTTTTTCTCTTTGAATAATATAATATGTTGGCTGCATTTTACTTTTGGGATATTTTTCTCAGTTCATGCTGTGCTTTTTCACCCTTGACCGTTCATGAAGGATGAGTGGAAACATTTTTATGTATGAGTACAACTTATATCATGTTTCTGCTGAAATCCCGGCCCATTCTGGCCGCCTGGGTGTTGTGCATTTTGTTCATTTGGACTTTTTGCATTCCCACTTTCAGGCCCCAGACCCTTTGTTGATAACGACGTGCATACCAGACAAGCGGTAATTATTTGTACGTCTGCGCTCTTCAACATTTAAATCACACCCATGTGCACTTTTTCAACCTCGAACAATTGTCTTCGCCCCCTGTTTGAACGAGCGCTTTCCTTCACACCAGCAACAGCAGAGTGATTTCCTCGGATTGTCTCGCTGCCCATTAGAGAGAGGAAACTGTACGTTGTCCTACAATTACAGTTGGCGACACTTGGCAGCGCTGACTTGGGCGGAATTCAGCCCACTTTTAATGCTACATGCTGCACTTTCCCTTAGTATTTGTCTTTTCGGAGACGGCCACTGATTTACTGTTAAAAGAAGATCCCTTATATGCACCCGGCAATGGCTGGAAGTAAAACATTTGGGGTTTCCTTTCCAGACATTCTCTCAACCTCTGTGCCTACACCCCCCCCCCCCCTACCCTCCCCTCCCCTCCCAATGCCGCAAGACACACACGCACACAGAGATACTCCCAGGAGGCCCCTTGAAGAGAAAACCCAGCGATCGCTAGCATAACGATGAGCAGATAACCTTTCTTTACCTGTTGAACCTTCCCATCGCTGTCACAGAAAATATCAGGCATGTTCCCCTCCACCTTTCAGATGAGGTTACAACAGCTCATTCATGAAATCCAGAAACACCCCTTAGTTTTGGCCTAGCATAGGTTCCGCTGTTGGGAGCAGTTTATTTGTCTGATAAACGAGCGGCAGTTAAAGTTCTTTACCCAGCACTCCCTAATCACTGTAATGGGATGGTATGAGTCTGTGTGAACTGCCGATTGGTTGCTTTGGAGCAGGCAGACCGTAGTGGTTGCAAGATGTTCTGTGCCCCGCACCCACAGTGGACTGCTGCCAGGGCCTGTATTTGTTCAAATTCATATTCTCTCTGTTTCAAGGTCCTTTTTTCAATGCCCGCCCCCAATACAAAGATTCTGCTTTCTTTCTTCTCTGTAACAAAGTTGTTGTTGTTTTTTCACAAGATCATAGCAAATTCAAATGTCTAATCCAAGATGTTGATAGTGATTCGTTCAATCAAAAGCTTGTCCTGACCAGAGCAAGCCTTACCCTCCAAGTCAAGATGGTTGGCTTTTGTCAGGGGTGGGTCGATAACTGTGACCGTTTTGCTCGAGCACCACTTGACATGACTGACCCTGTGTAAGTCGAAACTGTGCCAAAAGTTTAAGTAGCAGTTTGAGATATTAAACTTTGTACTCCAGGGATTAAATGTAACTCTTACTCTCACCTCAGTTAATGCCTCAACCAACAGGTCTCTCTTCATTTTGGCATTCCGTCTGCCGTAATGCTGGACAGATCTTTTTGCTCCACACTCTGCAGTTGGTGCCCACATTTTGTTATTCCCTTTACATCTGTTTTGTATGGAAATTCCAGGGGATCTCACAAGACTTTGGCAAATATTGGAAGTTGTGTGTTTACACCCAGAATTATTTGTGACTTTGGGCATTAATGAGCTGTGTATTACAGCCCTGGGTTATGATTGTTATCAAAGAAACTTCTCACGATGCTTGTCTACCTCAGTTTGTGACACATGCGTGTTTTCGAAGATAGCCTGCTTGTGTGCAGAGGATGGTGACCAAGACAAATAGCGGGATGATCCACATAGTCATCTTTCTGCTGGGAGGGGTCATTTCATATCAGTCCTGAGACTTTGTTCAGTATTCTCTTCTTACATAGCAGAAGACCTGAAAGTCAATTCATACACACACGTACACACACACAGAAAGTCTAAAACCCTGCAATTGACGGTGTTTGATTTCCACAGTAATTAGCATTCCTTTGGCTATTTGGATTTCCAATCTAGGGCTATCTTATATCCGCGCTACATTCCAAAGATGGCTGGCTAGCTTACAGTTCCACTAAACTGCCCTCGGATAGAGTTTGGTTCCTGCCTGGTCCAATGTACACACATGCACACACAGATGGACTGCCACTGGAGACAGAGGGAGTGAACAAGCAGGGCAAACCTAATGGACTACAGGGGCAAGGGGTACAATACGAGAAGGGATATGTGACCCCATGGGACTTATTTCAGAAGGCTTTGGTTTTAATGCAATCTTTCTAAACTTCCAGTTGCACAGACTTGTGCATTAATGTGAGTTAATATTTCAAATTCTCATTCTGAAACAAAAGCCAAAAGTGCGGTGGGTTAAGCCTGGACCTCGAAGGCAGTGATCAAACAGACGTTTATAATATTAAAATGTTTTTTTTCATTTTCTGCAGGGACTAAGTCCAATAATTTTGTGTCTCTCATAAGTCTGTTGGGTGGAAAGTAGTGTGATTCCACAGCAGAGGCCATACTTAGCTTTAGGGTTGTGGGTTCGAATCTGTGGTTGCTTTACCAAGGTTGTTCTCTTATTCCCCCCATGGAATTTTTGGCATGCCGACCGATTTACCCGGGAGTCCAAAAAACAACACCGAGCGGGTTGCATTTGTGACGTCGTCATCAGCTTTTTAAGTTAGCCTAAACATGCACCGGGGGTTTTTCTCTGAGAAACCATCCACATATCTCGTTTAAACTTTTAATTCATCCGAGTCTTTCAATAAGCCCTTAATAAGTGTTTTGGAATTTTGTGAAAGTGGTTTGCTGGACTTATCACAGCTGTTGCATGTTCAGCAACCATTTCCCTTGTTTATTTTTTTTTTTCCATTTTTATTCCTTCTGAATAATCATAATTACTTCCCAAGGAATTAATGGGAGGCATAATAAATGTGTCAAACACACAAGCATCTGGGTGCCTGCATCGCTGTATTACACTGCATCTGCAAAACGCAAGTTTTTCAGTCCTCTGTTCCTTGACTACTGCTCCACGAAATGCATACCTAGGTGTGTATATGTGTAAAACTTAGCCTTTGATATTACAAGAAATGCTCAACATTTGACTGTTAGAGTCTTTCACGTCGGGGTGGTATTTCCAATCAGCACATTCTTTCTGTGAGCCCATTGAGCAGAGAAGTCGTTTTGCCTTATCAAAGACAGAGTGGACAAAGTTTTTTTGTTTTTTTTCTCTCTGCTCCCAAGCACTCCAATCCCACGCTTTCCTGGTCGACCCACATGGTTTTTTAGGAGGAATCTATCATGTTCTCTGAAGTTTTTTTTATGATTACAAAATATGGCAAAAATGTGTCTGCTTGTTCCCTTTTAAGGAGCACAAAGGAGTTCTCCCCCACCTCTCTTTTTCCCCCCTTAGAAAATAAAAGCTCCACAGTGTGCAATAAGGGGGTACGCGTCTAGACTTCTGCAAAGGAATAAACGTCAAATAAATCAGCATGAGTTACACCACGCTAAACAAACTTTAAATGTGTCTGCACAGCGGCTTCAAATAGTTGGCATTGTTAGGGGCAAGTTCCGCACAATCCCTGCACTATAAAATAATGCCTTTGCCCAGCCTGGCACGTTTCCTTTTACAAACACACTGATCTGAGCCCTGCAATTAAACTCACTGGAATCCTGATTGTGCGATGCCTTATTTTCTGCGGGAAAATATCCACGCGGGACATTTGATAGGCTGAGAGCCACAATCAAGTAATGCGGACAGGAGACTAACTCAGACTAGCCCAGCTCAGGTCAGCAGAGAGACAGCGATGGCCTTGTGGGTCTCTTTGCTGAAAGTTACTCAGGGGTGGAAGGGTAACTAGGGGCCGGGTTAATGGGAGACTGTTTTGCAGTGCTGCAGAGGGTTTGACTTTGCCTTGTTCGACAGCACGTGTTCCACCCCTCTTGGCCAGGCAACTGCAGATCTGCTCCAGTTTCCGGGGGTCAGATGGGAGAGGTTTCGCACAGGAACATCAATTGTGTCATGGTTCAGATATAGCAGGAAGCAAAGTTGGCAGAAAGACATGCGTAGAGTACCCATGATGTTATTTTTTCTAACTCTCAAAGGCATTGTGGCCTAAAAATGAGACCTGGTGGTGCATTTGAAGTTTATGCTACATGCTAGCTGGTTGATAAAAATTGGTTTAAAAAATTATAAATGAAAATAATGATGTATTATAATGCTATACTGAGACAAGTTTGTTGGACTAAAGGCCTTTGCACACTGGATCCATTACGTAGATTTTCATCTGTCATCCAAAACAGCGACCATCAAGTTCACTGCACATTGGATTAGTTAAAACCATACCAGAGAAAAGTACAAATAAATCTTTATCCAAATCAACTACAAATCGCAGAAAAATGACATGCTTTAGAAAAAAAACTTTTTATTTGGGTTAACAATAATGGTTAGATATTTGGTGGTATGCGTGCTTAAGAGGACGTTTGTGTTTTGGGAGGTTGACGAATCCTCAGTAAACTTGGATATTAAGCGTGCAGCTGAGCGCATTTTTTCAGCGGGCCTGTACTCTTTATTTGCTTTATTATGAATTTGTTATGGTCAGCTGCGCTGACTGAGAATTAGCCTCTCCGGAGGCATGTTGACCACAAAAACAGAAACTGTAAGAATCCATGTCTTGCCCGTTTTTTTTTCATTGGCCATGGCCATTTTTACGCATATCCATTGGATCAGATATAACTTGTTTTGATTCCAAAATATACGCATCACCGTCGTTTGGCATTAACGGGGGTATTAACAGGGAATGCAAAAATATGATTGTTATTTTGTTTTTGCTTATATTTCAAATTTGGATGTGTTATCTGATCCAGTGTACAAAGGCCTTAAGGCAGCCGAGCCAATCAGGAGCCCAAATGAGTTTGTTGAGTGGCTGGCTTTTATAGGTCATGGCTATTCACTCCAGTGACATTTTCCTCCCCATTACATCCAGGACAATAAAATTAAACGCCACTCACCAAGAGTGACCTCAGTCTGACACGGTTCAAATTCAGGGTTTGTTAGTTCAGATCAACCAGGATTGATTATTTCGGAAAAACAAACAGCTGGGCATATTTGCCCCTTATTTCCTCTATTTACTTGATTGCGGGTATATGTGTTTTGGAAAGACTTTACCTAACAATAAATACATCATCCTCCCCCTCCCAGACATCCAACCCAGGAAGTGGTGGTTGTAAAATATAAAGCTATAGAAAGTTTGTCAGGCCAAAAGGTCACAGAGTGGTCAGCCCACTGAGAGACAAATCTCGTCTCATTCACACAGCTAACCTGTCAGTCAGATGGCATACTGTGGATCAATAATGTACATACTAATAAATATGCATTTTGTCGTTCCAAATGTTTTGCATATTGTAACAAAATAGCTTTATTTATTTAGTTATTTATTATTTCAATTTTTCAAATTCAATTTTTCATTTTTTACATAGTTTTTTTTTTAAGTTTTCCACTCAAGTCATCCAAAGGATAAATGTCATGACCAGCCTGTCCAAATACTCATCTCTGAGGAACATCTCTGGCGCAGTAAACCCAAGCCAAACTGAGTGCCCCCTCTTTCCAAGTTGGAGTCCGTCTAAGACATCTCTAATAAAAAGGAAAACAACCAGCAGTGAGTGCAGGCGAGATTACTTTTTACTTGGAAATGTAAAAAAAGAAGCTGTGGGTTTGACATGAGCGAGTTTGACTTCACAGCACATGGGCTGCCTCTGCGTCCACTTACCCTTCCCCGCTTCGTCAGAGATAAGTGCCTCCCGCAATGTCATCCCGTGATCCCGGCTTTATTTTCATTAAGAGGCGAGGTGCTAAGTGCAACCCCACCACAGTAAAACCCCCGAGTCAGAAATCCAAACCCACAGATACATTTAGGGTGTCAAGTGTCCTTTATTACACTTTGATCACATTCTTTGATTGAGCTTTCTCCCCTTTGCTGCACAAATTCTTGTTGTCTGAGTCTGCCTTTGTGTCTCTTTTAATAATTTGGGAAAAACCAAACTACCCGGCACCTCGCACCTGTGACCTTGAAACACCATTTGGAATAGTTTAGTTTTGAGACTTTTATAGGTTTTAAAGGGACATTTTAATCCTATTTTTATTTTATTTTATTTTTGGTGCAAATGTAAAGTGTGATGGCAGACCCCTTGTTGCCCAGTTTTTGTGCTGTTTTCGCAGATAAAAAGCAACCAACTTCTAGACCAAAACTTCCAGATCAAATGAAATAGCATGGCTCGATGATCCTTTCTCTGGTGCATCATCTTGGTCGGGGTTGTAGTAAGGATTGCTCAAAATCTTCAGTAAGGTAAAGCAATTTGCAGCAAACCCTGAACAGACTAAAGCTAATAGAAAACCTACTTGCATCATAGTAAATTTGTGTAGGGGCTAATTGCAGTTATCCTGATTTGCAGTTTATAGAGTGCCCTTGGCAGAACCCACCTTAAGTTGCCTTCAGGAGCCTTCTACTTGTAGAACTTTTTACTGTCTGTCGAAAATACTGAGCTCATGCCAAAGTAGCCTGATGATCACACAAGGATGTCACCGAACAGGCTGAACAGAGCCACCTGGGCACCTCTCTGTTCTTCAGCACCATCTGTCCCCTCATTAGGACTCTAAAAGGAAAAAATAAAAATAAATAAAACCTCTCTATTCAAACTTCTGTAAGATTTAAATTTTTAAAAATGTGTTTGTGGTCCCAGCTCATTAAACATATGGTGAAGTTTAAAGGTAGATTACTTTAAGGGGTTATACGATCATAGTAATACATCCAATCACCCCACACATATACACTCCTAACCTACCCCAAATTCTTCTGGCATTCCTGGGATTCTTGGAGAGGATGGGTTGCTGCTTTTTTGCCGTTTTGCGTTTCGGCGGAACGGCGGACGGCGTTTTTGTTTGAATTCCTGGCGGGGAGATCAGAGAGGGTGATTTATTGTGATGTTCCCCCCTACCGCCAGGGGAATAGGGAAGCTGCAGGAACAACCATTGAGATAAAGAAAGCGACCTAAAGGGGGTTGGGTTCCAAGTTCAGTCTGGGACCAGCAAGATGTGTATCTCTAGATCTATTCGCCGCTTTAAAATAAAACACTAATCTGTGGCAACTTTTACAACTCGAAGTATTACACTCTACCGGTGTCTACTCCAGTTGGGTTAAGAGCTGTTCAAGCTATGCATTTGAAGGGCCCAGCAGCCATGCATGGGGCCACACTGTAGAGGTAGTTTCAGTACGCATTCTCCTCAGCACCATTAAGGCCATGTGAAAGGTAGCCCTTTTCTACCTCTGCACAACAAGTTGCTTGAATTCAGTTACTGTGCATTTGAAGTTAACTTGTTTAGATTTCCTCATAGAGGGTGGAGGATTCCGACTACCATATATGGTAGGCGGTTTTTATTATAATACAACATACAGCCTTGTCTAAAAATTGCCAAGCCCATTTAATTGTTTTCATTAGTTTAATTTCAAAATCTGTTTTCAAAATATTTTTCATTCAGATTTCAAACAAAGATAGGAAATGCCTTGGGGATTAAATGTGTACGGCCCTGTTGGTGCACTTTATCAATGCTTTACAGTATGTCCTTAAACCCGGAATGTCTCCAAAGAGCAATCAAGTCACCAACACCCAATTTGAGAAAACATAGCAACAGATCAAATGGGCAGAACGGCTAATTTAGGGGTAGTTGGGTTTGATTTGGTGGCTGCCTCTGTAAAGGCACTTTGGAAACCAGACAATGGTGTCAGTGTTGAGGGCAAGTCACCGTGCACATTAACCATATTTAAGGCCTCATTCATACACTGAGGGTGATTGCGCCAAGCCATTGTGACTGGCCTAGTCAGACAAGTATCGTATTCAAGGGAGGGCAATCAACGAGGTATGCAGAGTCTGGCTAATCACAGAGACACAGAGACGGAAGTCCTCCCTCCCACCCATAGAGGCACAATTACTTTAATGAGTGAAACGAGAATTTAAATGGAAAAAAGAGGAAGGCACATCTATGACTTCTGGTGCTGGAACAATTTAGGATTAGGCCACTGTTGTTGATGGGACTGCTGTGTGAGTAAAAGATTATGTACACCACCCAGTTTGTGGAAGAAAGAAACGGGGGGCAAAACTGATTTTGTTGACTGTGTTCAGTGTATAACAGCTCAGCCGTTGCACATGAACAAGGTCTGCTTTCTGAAACTTTCTGAAACTGTACAGACTGCCCTCCTTCAGCAGGCTAGCCCAGAAATACGACAAGTAACGTGGAACACATGGTGTATGGGCATTATGTAAACTTGATGTTTGTCTTTAACCTTGTTATTAAAAAATCACCAAAGGGAGCATGTCTGGAGTTTTCTCCTCTCAACCTCTGTTGATGTGATAATCTTCTCCAGCGATGGCCAGCACATTATCTAAATGCGCTAATGATTGCAATACTCCCCTTTTCCTGACAAAGTACAATAACATGCAGATTCTGTGAAGTAAATCAAGTCGGTCATGTTTGTTAGAGTTGAATGCTTAAGCTCCTTGTTGGATTTTTATACATTTCTAGAACATTTATGGAACATTTATATTTTTCCCTTCGTTTACAGGAGCCGGGAAAATCATTCTTGACTGCCTCTAAAATGGGAGTTTATTACTGCTTTCCATAGATCCCATAATTAGCTTTTAACAGCACGGCTCTCCTTCCTGTCATATTTCCTTGCTAGCCAGTGCTGTCTAGATCATGCTTCCCAAAGTCATAAATTAGTTTGTGGAACACAGAAATTCCTCTCGTTTTGATGGAGAAATTTAAAAACAGGAGACACTCTCTTTCGTTTGTGTATTTTAAGTTTATTTGTGAACTACAAAAGTTTTAAAAGACTTCTGTAACTGAACCCCCCACCCCCCACCCCCAAAGCACAAAGGAGACACCCTCTTAGGCCAGTCATTGTGGGCTCTGGTTTGAACAGCATCTATTCAGGCCTCACCACAAAAATCTGGGGACCGAGTTATTCGTTGATTAGTCTTTTAGTTCAAATTCTTTCTTTTATTCTCTTATTGTCCAACAACCCTTCACAGCCGATCTGCAGTTTGATACACCAGGTAAGAGCCTTTCTGAGAGAGAGAGAGAGAGAGAGAGAGAGAGAGAGAGAGAGAGAGAGAGAGAGAGAGAGAGATAAAAGTAGTGTATACCACCTAATTTGAGGGAGTCACTGCTTAGATGTTTGAACTCAGGGAAATCGAAAGGCCCAGGCATATGCCCGTCATTACAGGCCCTGTGCCATGTCTACGCTAACTCTCCCTGACCCCTACTCCAACTTCAGCACCACAAGAAAACAAGACAATGTGTTTGCAATTTATTATTTCATCAACTGACCCATTGGAAAAGAAGTCCATTCTTTACTTGGGGAAAGCAGGGTCCTATCTTTGCTTTGAAGAATGCCTGCACTGCTTACCAATAATCCTATGTTGTTGGCTTTGGTATAGGGTAAGATCTTCGTAAATCTTAAACACGATTAGATGGCCTCAACGAGATCAGATGCTCAGGCCCCGCGTTAGCTCACGATTGTGTGTGCTTATGTTGTCAATTTCTTTTTAATGTCTGGAAAGTTTATACGTGTAAATTTCATATATATTCATTATGTTTTCAGTGCAGGCCTGGAGTCACTCACACTTTTGTGTTAATTCTTCCAGTGCGTCGCTGTTTGCTTTTGGAATGAGATTTCACAACTAGCGAATTTCATGAAACGTCTTTTTATTCTTCCTGGCCGACTCTCTGTGTATAACCAACAATCATGGAAACCTTTTTTTGCTCCATGTGGTGTAATTACTTACTTCTTTTTTTCCCCACAAGCACCATGTTCTCCACATTTACCTCAAAAGCAAGCATCAAAAAATCGACTGCCTCATGTCAGCCAACAATAATATTGTTTTTTTATCCAGATATCATCATGTACAAAACAAGAGGGAGAAATTCAAGGGCACCATTGTTTCACTACTCCCTTCCTTCTCTCTTTTTTTGTTTTGGGGTGAAATAATGAACCGTTTCCTTCAGAAAATCTAAAACACCATTGTGGGAGACCTGCAGAGGTGCTGCCTGTGTTTCTCGGAAAGCGGGCAGTTAAGGATGATTTTCGGGGGGCAATTAAGGATGAGTTTAGTGTTTTTTAATCATAAAATGATCTGATGTATTCACCCACCTACCCTGATCTTGCAACAAAAACAAATTCAAAAGGATGCGAGGCAGAGGATGATTCTGTTTGATTTGCATAGAAAAATAAGGCCGGTGGAGAACCATGTTTTTGGTGGTGTCTTAAACACACTCATGTTCTGGACCACCTCTTAGGCACATCCTATTCCCACTCCTGGGCCACGCCACCACAAGGCGGACACACAATCTCTGTCCATCACTCCATCTGTTGACTTGACCATATGAGAAATGTGAGGGGAAGGCCATCTCCCTCTCAACCTTATAGCCGCCCTTGCCCCCCGACCCAACACAAACAAACACATTGGCACATACCCATGTACCATCCGAAGATTAGATCCCTTTGAGAGGAAGCTTAGCCTGCATCGCACTTTGTGTTCTGATTGTTGTAACAGTCATACAGTGTAGGGGGTTTGACTGGATAAATTTTGAGGCGAGAAGGGGTGAGTGTGACGGAGGCAGAATGTGTTAACATGGACGCAGCAGAACTGGCAGCCCTCACGATCCCTACACAGGAATTTAACCCCCGTTCACCCAACATTCTCCCTGCTCATCATCTTAGCAACCGTGAATGTGGGTGGGGCCTCTTGCATTGCCATTGCTCTTCCATCTGGGAAGCTCTGGCAGAGGAACATAATGCCCTAAACGTTGTCACAGCGTCTTTAATAACTGGCATTGTACCAGAGGAAATTTGATAGTCAACTTCTAATCCCCCTAGGCTGATTTTGTTAGGACTCTGATCCAATGAGACTGTGGCAGTGTAATTTGTGTAAAGACTGAAAATGATGTTCAGGTCTATATATCAAAAAAGTACTTTCTCTGTATGTTTATCTGCTGTCAGAAAGCAAGGAAACTCCATCTTTCCTCTGACGTGACTCGGCACAATAATTGTTTGCATTAGCATTTTTCTGGAACCCACTTTAATCCATCCCTGCAATACAAATATACTGCTATGATGTTTTCTGGGTTCCTAAAACCCCCCACAGATCAGCCTCATTCCATATTTGCAATTTGCTTACATTCCTATAATGTACTTACAGAGCTGCAAAAATAAACCTCTACTTTGATGAGGCTTCCCTCGTCATTCCTGTAAAAGAAACCAAAATATATAATGATATGCACCTGCTTCTTCTTAACGCAGTTGGAACTGCTGGCTTAAAAATGGCCCAAAGTGTTGAAGTTTAACTTCAGGAGGTGTCCAAAGTTTACTTGACTAGTCCCTTCACCCCCCAATGGATCGCGTCCATCACT
The DNA here is from genome assembly GCA_025775045.1 of Hiodon tergisus. NCBI lineage: Eukaryota > Metazoa > Chordata > Actinopteri > Hiodontiformes > Hiodontidae > Hiodon > Hiodon tergisus. The sequence continues at coordinate 11,586 of JAOVYW010073393.1, forward strand.
CTTCCTGTGCCAGAAGACCCAAGCTCAGCTTTAAGTGCGCATGAGCATGGCCCTGAACCAAACTCGGGTGGTGGGGGGGTGTGGTGGGGGACATATGGCTGTTTGTGAATGAACCATGTTTTATCCATTAAATGGCATTAGGACTAAAGTATTACTTCCTCAGAATTTTGCACGTGCCAGTTCGTGGTCAATACTATTTAGTAGAGCTGTGGAATATAATCGTTTTTATGATGCATCGTGATGCAGACGTGAACGATTCTGTATGTATTAAAAAAAATAGATTTTTTTTTAAAAGGAATTAAATATCATATACACATGTACATATGTAAGTCCCCCTTTTGCCGCCAAAACAAACCTGACCCGTCGAGGCATGGACTCCACTAGACCTCTGAAGGTGGGCTGTGGTATCTGGCACCAAGACTTGAGCAGCAGATCCTTAAAGTCCTGTAAGTTGCGAGGTGGGGCCCCCATGGATCGGACTTGTTTGTCCAGCACATCCCACAGATGCTCGATTGGATTGAGATCTGGGGAATTTGGAGGCCAAGTCAACACCTTGAAGTCATTTTTGTGTTTCTCAAACCATTCCTGAACCATTTTTGCTTTGTGGCAGGGTGCATTATCCTGCTGAAAGAGGCCAATGCAATCAGGGAATATCGTTGCCATGAAAGGGTGTACATGGTCTGCAGTAATGCTTAGGTAGGTGGTACTTGTCAAAGTAGCATCCACATGAATGGCAGGACCCAAGGTTTCCCAGCAGAAAATTGCCCAAAGCATCAAACTGCCTCCGCCGGCTTGCCTTCTTCCCATGGTGCATCCTGGTGCCATGTGTTCTCCAGGTAAGCGCTGCACACGCACCCGGCCATCCACGTGATGTAAACAAAACCGTGATTCATCAGACCAAGCCACCTTCTTCCATTGCTCCGTGGTCCAGTTCAACAAACTGCGATGCACTGTGTGTTCGGACACCTTTCTATAAGAACCAGCATTAACTTTTTCATCAATTTGAGCTACTGTAGCTCATCTGTTGGATCAGACCACACTTCGCCAGCCTTCGCTCCACACGTGCATCAATGAGCCTTGTCCATCCATGACCCTGTCGCCAGTTCCCCACTTTTCCTTCCTCAGTCCACTTTTGATAGGTACTGACCACTGCAGTCCGGGAACACCCCACAAGAGCTGCAGTTTTGGAGATGTTCTGACCTAGTCGTCTACCCATCACAATTTGGCCCTTGTCAAAGTCGCTCAGATCCTTATGCTTGCCCATTTTTCCTGCTTCAAACCCATCAAGTTTGAGGACAAAATGTTCACTCACTGCCTAATATATCCCACCCACTGACAGGTGTCATGATAACGAGATTGTCAGTGTTATTCACTTCACCTGTCAGTGGTCATAATGTTATGGCTGATCAGCATATATATATATATATATATATATATATATACAGTACTGTTTTTATTGTAAATAGTGTACTCTTATTAAATAAATATTAATTTTAAAAGTTGCCTATGTCCTTCGGAAGTAACGCATGTGCGCCTGTCTGATGTAGGCTTATCGTAGATAGGAGAAATGATGGAGGGAGAGCAGCAGCTTAAAATGCACCTAGCTGCTTGAAAGTAGACATTTTTGGCACATTTCGGTTTTTACTTGGATTAGAAAAACAGATTCATATGTAACGGTAACTGCTCATTATATTTGCGATGACTGGCAGCTGAAATCACATGTGCTACAAACGAAGGCCCATTTGGCGGAGTTTTTGGCAGAGTGGCAGCTCACAAACAAAGAAACAGCCTTAGTTACAGACAACGCTACATATATGGTGGTTGCCGCTCAAGTGGGCAAGTTCCCACACATACGATGCTTCGCACATACACTGAATCTGGCTTCTCAGCGTGCGTTGAAACTTCCTGCTGTGTCAAAGCTACTAGCTAGAATCCTCTTCGTTTTTTCCACCGGAGCACAACTGCTAAGGACCATTTTCAGGAGAAGCAGAAACTTCTTGGTTTGCCTTGTCATAAGCTGAAAACTGACGTTTGCACCAGGTGGAATAGTGCATGTGAAATGATGGAAAGATATTTAGGGGTACAGCCGGCTGTCTGTTCCACCTTGCTATCTCCTGAGGTGAGAAGAGCAGAGAGTGACATCTGTACTTTCAGTGAAACAGATGTGTCCAATGCTGAAGATGCTGTGGAGGCATTAAAGCCAATGAAAGATGCCACGACTTTGATGTCTGAGGAAAGCAACCCAACTGTGAGTCTCATTGCTCCTTTGATTACACAACTCCTCCAGAACATGATGGACAGCACTGGAGACTCGCCAATGATCCAATACATTAAGCATGCCATCAAATCAGACCTCCAGAAGAGGTGCACAAGTGAAGACGAAAAGAACATTCTCTATACAACCACTGCACTTGATCCTTGGTTTAAGGGACTGCCTTTCCTCACAGAAGATCTGAGACTAGAGACATACATAAAAGTGACTTCTGAGGCTGTATTACTAGAGGTGACTGCTCCATGTTTCATTTTAAATCTTATTTAAAATAGTTTTAATTCAGATGTTGTGTAATTAATTAAAGGCTTAAGTTAATATGTGGCTTTTTAAGGAGGTTTGCTAGATAACTGAAAATGTGCTTACTGCTTAACTGGTTGCTTAAGTTATTCTCTCTTGTGTTCAACCACAGAGTGTGAGTGCAGAAGGCAGTGAAGACCCTGGAAGAAATTTGGTTATAAGTGAAGAAAGGTCTCAGCCTGAGGAGCAATTCCCCTCTGCCCCCCTAAAAAAGGGCCTCATCTTTGCTTGTGAGTCTGCTGGGCCATGCATTCCCTGATGGTCAAGTACACCCCAGGACATCCTATAATAGGGCAGAGGATTCAAATAAAAGGTACTGTAGTGCACCATCCCTGTCTCTCACTGAGGAACCTCTGAACTGGTGGCATGTTCATGAGGCCATTTTCCCTCTCCTAGCCAAGCTAGCACCTAAATATTTGAGTATCCCAGGAACCAGCATCTCTGCAGAGAGAGTTTTCTCTACAGCAGGAGATGTAGTTACAGCAAAGAGAAGCAGCCTGAAACTTGAACATGTGGATCAGCTTGTGTTTTTGAGTAAGAACATAGCAATTCCAAACTTCAGCAACTGAGTACTGCCATTTGATACACCCTACTAAAAAGTGAGAAGGCTTTATTTTTGTAGAATTTAGTTTTTCCACATAAACAATACAATCTTAGCAACCATGTATACTACCTTGTGGTACGGATTATTTTATTTGCCTAAAAGGCAGCCTTTTAAGTTATATGTTTACGTATTTTTCCTGTAATAAAGCTGCTACAGAATTTTATGTTTATAATGTCAAAACTTTATTTTGTTGATTATATTTACAGTGCACTGTTTTGTGTTTACACATACTGCTGAATAACTTGAAAAATAGTTGTCATGTAATTTGACATTTTGTTCGAAAACTGCTGGTTAAAAAAAGACTGAAAGAGAGAGTTTCAAGTGTGGTAGTATTAATAAAAGAATTGGAGGACAAGATGCATCGTGATGCATCGAGAATCAGTTTATAATCGAATCGTTACCCTCTGAATCGTAATCAAATCGAATCATGAGGCAGGTGGAGATTCACACATCTACTATTTAGTAAGTCTATGCAAAGGGCTGGCTAATCACCGTTGACAATGTGCTTGTTCTGGCTTCGCCGGCGGCTTGCCATGATTCATGGGTTATGTGTTCATAACGGGCTCCGCTAATAGATCAGAATGCTGAAAACATATTCATTTGTACGCTGTTCAGTGCCGACACTCGTACTAGTCTTTCCATTAACAAGGGAGATTTGGGGAAATGGAGTTGCACTGCTGTAGTACTCTTAACCTGTTTCTTTAGTAAGTACCAAGGTCTATCAATGGGTGAAATGTAAAACATTGTATAGTGTCTCTTGGATCAGACATGGATCCCGTAACTAAAAAATAATGAGAACATCTAATGAGAAAAGACATTGCCTTCCAAGGACTTCTCAAAACCGTGTACTGCAGGTGTCTTACTCCATTAATGTTTATGGCACGTCTTTCAGACCAACAAGTGCACACTGGAAGGTAGAAGGCTTCAAATTAGGTGCCTGAATCAGTAATTCGGTTGCGGACCAAAATGTGACCTCTCGGAAGCTCCTGTTTTTCACTGTTTCAGGACAGTGCATGACATCTGCCTTTGGTTCTTTGAGCATCCTGCAAGTGATCGTACGAAAAATACTGTTCAAACCCAAATAACTGCAGTGCAGAACCTCCCAGTGTCCCCATCTTTGGCTGCTACCAGACCCTCCAGCATCACATGCCTAGTCCACCCAGTCCGTGTTTCCCCAGTTCAGAATGCTGTGTTAAAAAAGCAGGTATGCACTCCACTCCACATGTCTCCAAAAGACCACAACTCTAAGATGGAGTAATTGCACGCCATGACTGTGCCAAGCTACAAAGCCCTTTGGTCAAACATGTCTCAAACTGGGGCCCCTAAGAGAGTGACCTTCTTCTCCACATGCAATTATCCCTAATATCATCATCCCTCAGAAGCATGAAGATACTCTTTGATTTTACAGGACAGTGCTGGCTCATATGGAAGCCAGCCAAGTTCATTATTTATTTTATTTTATTTTCGTTTAGCCCTAGTATAGTTCTAGACCAGAGATGAGCAAAATGTGAAACAGGTGCTTATGAAAGTCCTTTAAGTATATGCCCGGCATGCTTGGAAATCTTGAACTAGAATATGAACTAGTTTGATTCGTAAGGAACATTTTAAGTGAAGGGAAAGGGTGCACAGAAGGAACGGCCTTGGGGAAGAAGCAGAAAATATCCTGTATAAGAATGCTATCTAAATTAACTCATATGATAATGACCAATGGGCCAGGTGGTTGGCGGAGTTTGTCCTGTACCATAAATATATGGCAGTGAAGCTATATGCAGTTATATTTCCATTTTTAGTTAAAACTACATTTGGGAAGATGCTTGACAGACATACGGCTAGGGTGGAAACCATTGCTAGGCATTTACCAGGGGTTGGAGGTGTATCAGAGTTTCCAAACTAGCAGTCTCTGAAACTGATTAGAACCGCACTTAACCGCAACTGTCAAACGACGGGAAGAGGGGCCATTTGCGAGGGCCTGTTTGACGTTAAACCAGGGGGGGTGTTTTCACAGACCACTTTGTGTTACACATTGCAGACCAGCCTTTCTGTGCATGGGAATATTGTACCCCACATCAAGGTTGGCCGGCCAAAACTCAAAGGACTTTCTCAACGTTTAACATATATACGTTTCTATCGAAGATCAAAAATAAAAGTGGAAAAAGGTGCGAACCTTTCTAACCCTTCTGAAAGTGGGCCGTATTTCTGAGGAGGACCCAGCTCAGCCCGGTGACTGGAACTGAGGCCAGAAACACACACGAGAGGGAGCTGGGGAGGTTGAAAAGCAAACGGGGACGTGATTAGTAAAGGCCTCCTATATTTGATTTTCAATTTCATTTGGGCCGGATAGACTTTTTATTTATTTATTTATTTATTTTTGTTCTCCCTTGAAGGTATTTCTGTAACCAGTTCCATGTGAATGGTTTGGAGGGACCTAGCTCTGGCTCTCTGTCAGAATTGATAGGAACTGGAGAGTATAGTGGGTGCAGAGAAACTCTTTAAAGGAGCAGAGATGGTTGTTAACGGTTCATAAACCATTATAACCAGGTCACTTACACCATGTGGTGTTCAGGTTAAGGTGTTGTGGTTGGTTAGTGACTAAATCTGTTTTACTTTTATTTGCCTGCATTTGTTTACCTCCATTTTAAAGTGGTTTAAAAGGGTAAGTTATGTAAGTGTGTAATGCAAAATAAGATTTTATTCACCAAATTAAAAGGACATGTTGACTAAAAGAAGTGGAGATTCTCTTAGCAGAAATAGAATGTGTTGAAATACAATAGTTTGTCAACAAAGTAGATTAATGTCCATGAGGTGAATGGTGATAAGTTCTGGCACTGAAATGTAATTCCTAGCTAAAATTATTTGCATAGTCTAGTCCAAAGTACACACTGAGTATTTGGAAGTGTGAATACTCGTTCAAGGGTTTGATAACTGTTTGACCCCTGGCCTTCAATCAAATAATAATTTGACCACAAACCAATGTGTTCTGTAATAAAACTCTCCTCAGTTAATGTACGATTTTAACTAAGATAGCATAGATTTTAAACATCACCCATGTTTTTACAGCTCAATAGGCACGGAGACCCAGGAGGTAAAATGGCAATGCCTCTTATGATTCAAACCTAAAAGCCAGGATTCTTGTAACCACAGCGTCACAGTGCTGCCGTTTGAGTAGTCTGTGGAAAGGCAATCTACACATTGCTGGCTTCACCAGAGGTTTTGACCCTAACGCCGACGGCATGCAGATTGAAGGGAAACAGAGAGATTAGGAGGTTTAGAAGACTGAATTCCAGAGGCAAATCCAAAGGAAAAGGGAGGAAGTGCGTAGGAGGAAGGCTGGATTATAGAGTCCCAGACAGACGGACAGATACCTGGCGCTGAAGGGGAATGGGTTGAGGAGGCAACATGGAATTTAGAATGGGATCCCCTCTTCGCACAGACCCTCCTGTTCAATGACTGTTCAGCCTTCTCTGTTTTGGGGCCTGCATATGTGTGAGTTAAGGTCCGTTATACTCTTTTTCCTTCACAAATCCATTTATTTTTTATTTTCTCATTCAGTCTGTCCGTGAGATATTTGCACACACACAAACCACAATAACACATAATAAAAATCACAAGTCTGATACATATGTATTTTGTGGGGGCAGTTCCAAAAATAATATTTACTTTGCAGTCTCAAAACAAAGAAAGCTGTTCTAGTGGCTAGCCATAGCAGGAAATCCCCGCAGTGGACGATACTCAGTAGACCATCTTGTCCACGTGCTCTCATCGGGCCCTAACCCTCAACATGGAGAACCCCACCCACTCTCCCCCGGCCCCCCCACCTTTCACCCCAGCAAGCTTTAGGTCTGGCTAAAGCTGGAGAATGTTACTAACCCAAGTGGTGAAGTTCTTATCCAATCATTCATTTTCACCCTGAACTGAGATGAGGCTCGGTAGTCGCAGCTCAAGCACACGCCGCGCTGAAAACCGCAGCCCACTTCTCCAGGTGTGCTGGGGGTATTCAGTTCTCTCTCTAAGAACTGAGAGGGCCCAGAAGCCTGACTTTGACTTTGTTCACCTCCTCCATGGGTGGTCTCTATATATTTTGCGCTCACTGTTTGTTCTTCATCCTTGTTACCTTCAACACTCCTGTGTTTTATTTTTTACATGCCCTGACACCAGTAGATTGTTCGGGGGAGCAATGAAATATGTGCCGTTTCTACTTAATGTGCAGCAGTAAAAATCCGTCTGCATGAATTGTGGTTCGCTGTCATAGCCAACAGATGCGTACGCGTGTAGACATGGCTGAATTCATCGAGCGTTTTGAGACTGTTTCATACATTATGGAAACAACAAGGGAAATGCGGGTCAAATATTGAACAAATTCGACTTGTGGCCATCCCTGACATGCAGTCCCACACGTTTTGTGTGCGCAGTTCCTGAAAAGGGGAACACCAAGATCCACCTTTCAAGTCCCATTGGGAACTGAACCACAGACAGAAGCAGAGGTGTCAGGGAGGTGTCCCTTTGTGGGCCAGTGCCAGGGGCTCGTTCACACAGCCTTTCAGGAAACCAGATGGAACAGGGAGGGGGGCCACAGTGAGGGTTTCACACTCAAGGTCAGGCAGAGTCGCGCTTGAGTCGTCACATAAACCAAACAATCTCACAGAAGTCTGTAAATACATGAATATGCTGTGGTCAACTGACCAAATTTCACCACCGTTAAGAAATCACTCGTTGGAGTGTAAACAGTGTCATTGAAATTCACTGAAATCAACTGCAGATGAGCAAGTGCTTGCGGAAAAGTATTTAATATATAATCCTGGTTCACCTGCATAATTTGTATATGTCCCTAAACGTTTGGTATATTTTTTTATATAGCTATTGGTGTATGACTTTAGCCCTTGTATTCATTGACGGAACACACAAGTTACAAACTAACTTTTTGAGCCTGATATTTTACCTCATAAGTTTTTTTAATTAAAAAAAAACATTTTTATCAGTGTGGTCAGCCACACTGCCCTCTTGTGGTTAAAATTAGCCCAGTGTCAGGAGTATTTAATGAAAACAACTACTACAGAATAAAAACCCTTTCACTATATTTCGGCTGTGAATATCTCTGTGCTGTTATTCCACATTTACTGGAAACTTGTTGACACAAAAAAATGTTTTCACTCTCATACGATTATTCAGGCTTTGTGGTTCATCCTGAAATGGAAATTGCTCTCTGGCTGGCATTGACATGGAAACTAAAACTTTAAAAAGATTTAACATATCAAAACAAAAATTATTCTTTTTTGATTCTTTTTTGGGGGGGAAGAAGATTTTGTCGAGAGAGTTGACCAAAAAAAAACCCTTTTTTACAAGAGGAGAGCG
>JAOVYW010073394.1:1418-11619 GCA_025775045.1 Hiodon tergisus
TATGTGTAACAGTCAATATGTAACAAAGTAATCCAGTATGTGTAACAGTCAATACGTAACAAAGTAATCCAGTATGTATAACAACTTTTTAAAAAGTTTTCAACATGATGAGCAATGATGACAATAAATATTAATTATTAATAATAATGGTAATAATAGTATCTGCTGAAGACCCCCTAGTCAAAACTAAGTGATTTCTGTCTTTCTTCGTTTCTTCATGAAACACTGACCTGCACCTCTTTGTCCTCTGTTGTTTGCTGATGCAGCTGCCCTGCCCGACTAAATATAGAAATGACTAAAATATAAAAAATCTGTTTTGCATCACCAGCTTTGGGCTTTATTTTAGACTAAATCAACAGTTACTTTAGCTTTCTCTCATGAAGCCAGTGGTGGCGTGGTTATGAAGTGGCACAATGCAGATCTCAAGTCAGCAAGAAGACATTTTTCAGCACAACCCAAAAAGCTCATCACGGAGACCTTGGCGCAAGCCGCAGAAGTCCACACGACTGATTAAAATAACTGATGAGGAAATGTGCACATATCTCTCACTGTTGAAAACAATAGGGACATGATGGGAGGAGGGTCCAACGTGGACTAATGACAGACCCTGTGCGTCTTGGAGGCCCCCTGGTCTCCCTTCTGCACCCCCCGCCCCCCACTCACACACAGCCTGCCTAACTGCAAGGACAGGATACAAGGGGAAAGGCAAGAGAGAGGAGTCACTGCTCAGGATATCCTTTCTTTCATTGCTTCGGTTTCTCAGGATCTGATCAGAAGAACATCCTCTCAGATACCACTCCAGAATCGCTGTGTATCGCAGATGGAGCGAGAAGGCTCTGTTGATATCGATGTCCACGGGAGGGACAGCTGGGGGGTAGGGGGTATTAGGCGCCAGCTGGCCTTCTGTGACAGACCTCTGCCCCTCATGCCTGCTCTACTTGAAAATTGGGTCACGGTCCCAGTGTCACCAGCATCCTGGAGAGGTGGAGGCAACCATGCTCCCTGCCCCGGGATGTCACGCCCGCTTGCAGCAGGGCACGGTGCGGGAGGTACCCCTCACACACGCAGAACTGGGTGGCAACTTTAACCTGTGACACAAAGCCCCCCCCCGATCGCCATTGGTGCAATGGAGTGGGGGTGGGGCCATTGCTGAGGCACACAGCCCCCTGTTCTCACCCTTGCTGGTAGTCAGGTCACCTGAATTCAGGAGCTCAGAGCTACACACAGATAGACAGGCAGACAGAGGGAAATGGTGATGTGAGAGAGAAGTAGAGGGTAGACCTTCAGGTGCATCTATATGGCTATATAACAGTGAAACAAGAGAAATACCTCAGAAGAAAAAACAAGATTGGAATGGGTAATACATTCAGTCTGCATTTCAGCGGATAGACTACAGAGCCCAAGAATGAACTTAGCACGAAATTGGAGTCATTCAGCATTTAGATGCTAACCCTCCCTACCCGTTTCTCTAACCCCCCCCAGACCATCTCCCACCTGCTGACAGCACTCGTTGACCCAGATTTCGGTCCGGCTCTGAATGGGGCCGATTGTCGCCCCAGTAACAGAGAGCAGAGCTCTCTGGGGATGAATAGTGTGTCTCAGAAACAGAAAAAACAGCCCTATAATGCCCAATTCCAGTGTCTCCTATAAAGGTTGCATCTGAGTGTTGTCACGGTGGCCCAGTCCATCACACTAGCCTGCTTCCACGCACCCCATCCTCTTCCTGACAGGTGCCGAATGAATGGAAGTCTAGCACAGAGCCAGTGCAGCCTGTGAGAGCCATTTCATCGAAGAAGTATGACAAAAAGTGGGCTATGAAAGAAATTTTAAAAGAGGTAGGATATGTGCAGTGATTCCTGAGATATGTCCTACTTAAAATGCATGCACACAAACACACAGAGGGTTCCATAGAATACGAAACCAAGGATATGCGGTATATCATATGGACTTCACTGAAGAGATTTTATCCCCCCAAACTCACCTGCAGCAGAAAGATAAGGTACTCCGAATCAATTACTATTTTTAGAAGCGTAGGCTGCCACCTACTGACTATAACTGTGAATTACAACGTCCAAATAACGTAGAAAAAAAAAAGCGGAACTAATACGTCTAGGACAGATTCCAGCAGGATGTGTTTTCTGAACGTACCATTTTAGGGGAAAGTGTTGCTTGGTCCGTATTTAAGTATTGGAAGCTCTGTTTTGCGTTTGAAAATAGTATTTGTTAACCTATAACTCATGATGAGGGGAGATACTTGGTAAGTTTACTGGTAATATAATTCAACATGTATAATGCCAACAAAAAATATTATATTTTCCTACAAAGTAAAGCTATGCTAATTTTCAAGAAGCTATTTAGCAGCGTCGACTTTGTCTATAACAAAAACATTTATTAAAAGATAAATCAGTTTTTTGTTATTACCCCTTTTTAAGTTTTTCATTTTAAGGAGCCTCACAAACAAATACGGAATGTCACGAAAGGAGAAGCGCATTGTGCGGTACGTCGAAGAAGGGAGTCTGCTGAAACTGAAGTCCTACTTACGCAAACATCCAGAAGTGGAGCTAAATTTTTCGCACGGGAGAAAGCGAAGAAGCCCTCTGCACCTGGCGTGCTCGCTTGGAGATGACGCGGTGGTACGGCTGCTGCTTAAGAAGGGGGCAGACGCTCTCCAAAAGGACAGAAACGGGGACACGCCTCTGCACGTTGCGGCCAACAGGGTCCTCAAGCACGGCAAAAGGGGCAAGTGACCGCACGATCTGCCCCCCCATATGTCTTTTTCATTTCATAGCCACTGTGCCAATATATATTATTTCCTTTATGCTATCTTTACAAGCTATGCTCAAATCCTCCTGCTTTCTCCAATAGCCTATGATGATCTGCTGGTTCCCCTCCGAAATAGCTGCTCCGTCGCTATGGACACACCGAATAATGCTGGAGTCACACCACAGGATCTGCTCCAGTGGGTGAAAACGGACCAGGTGTGTGTGTGGGTCAGTTACTTAAACGAGAAATAACTATTACAATCCAACTTAAACCCAGAGCTCATCTGGTAAAAAAAACAACCTCTGACATCTCTTCTATGTTTTACCGTTATGGTATCAAGATATGCTCTAAAAAAACTCTTAAGCTTTATTTGAAATGCATTGTGAATTGAGAATGTCATTCTTTCAGTCATCAGAGATTTAATAATTGACTACATTCGAATGCTTCAGTGAATGCACTGTAAATGAAATATATCACTTTGTTTTATTTGTTGTAGTTTCACAAACTGCCTGCAGAGGAAGGTCGTGCGAATCAGCCAGATCCAGAAAGGGAGTGGAGGGAGAAGCTGTTCGGTGAATGTCAAGATGAGTTTTTCGAGACATTCGGGCAGTATGATGGTGAGATTGCAAAAAACTCAAAATTGTGTATTTGCGATGACTCCCACTGTTCCACACGGGAGGGTGAGGAGGTTTGACTAGGGTCCTCCAATCGTAGTTGCCTTTGAGCAACCCGTTTCATTCTCACAATGCAGGCTACAAAGCCTGTGCCGATTGGAGGAGAGGTGTGTCCCATAAGCCCCCAGGAAGCTAGTTGGAGACATTTGTTAATGATGAGCCGAGGGAAGCCCTGCTTCTGCAAATTACTTGCAGCCACTGTGCTCTCCCAGTCAATTGGCTAATGAGAAACCGATGAACTCCACCAGCTCAAAGGGCTGAGGTTGCGCTCAAGCAATTTCCTATAGCAACCGAGCAACTCAGGAGGCCTGACCACTCTCTCTTTTGATAGTTTTCTTTATATGTTCAATTTGTTCTGACCCATTTCCTATTTTGAACAGATGACTTCCTGCGAGATGACACAGACGTTGAAGACTTCGGAGGCTGGGCGGACCGGATTCGACGGGAGTACAGCAACAAGCAGAGGTCCCAAGCCCGGAGGATCCAGGCCCAGAGGGCTGCTGGTTCGGGAGGGAGGAGGAAAGAGAGCGAGGATGAGGTGTGTGAGCGGCGCGAGCTCCAGGCCAGGCTGGAGAGGGAGCACGCAGAGTACTTGGCCCGGGCTGCAAGAAAAGAGGAAGAGACGAGAATGGGCAAGCGGCAGCGGTACGAGGAGAGGTGCGCGGCCACGTTCCAGAGCAGCGCCACGTCAGGAGACGGCCCTCTGGGCTACGCCGACGTCCCCTGGCCGGCTCCCTCGGGCACGGTGGAGGATATGGTGGCAGTGATGCTGCACGGCGAGGACCGCAGTGACCCGGTCGCCTTCCGCAAGCTGCTGCGGCGGCAGCAGGCGCTGTGGCACCCGGACAAGTTTGCCCAGCGCTGCGGAACACGGCTCCGGGAAGGGGACCGCCAGAGGATCCTGGACACTGTCACAGCGCTCTCGCAGGAGCTCAATAAGCTGGCCCAGAGCATTGGTTGACCTGACCCTGGGAACCTGAAATGTTTTTAATGGAGGGGAGTTTTTGGCCAGCTCCCAGTAAGGAAGTCTAATGATTGCAGTTGGTCAGGCCAACTCTTGATCTTGCCTGTCAGGGTTGATGAACTATCTGAAGAAACCTTGCCAAGGCAGCCTTTGGAGATGTCAGTTTAAAACTTTTCTCCAAAACTGCATGCCTATTCTCTTAAAAAAAAAAAAAAAAAAAAAACATGAGGTGGTAAATTAGTTGGTAAATTTTCTTGCCAGAGTGCAAATGGAACCGTATGATCAGGATTTAGAGCATATCGTTTTCCAGTTGTGGCCAGGAGAACAGTGTTGATGCAGAATTGGCATTGAACCTCACTGGGGTGCGTGGCAGGGAATCTGCAGAGGTCTTATCCACCTTTTGCTGCTAACTAGTTCCTTTTGTTGACTTTCTAGGGTGCCTGCAGACTGCACATAAAAAAAAAAAAAATTTGATTTTAAATATATATGATTTTACTGGAATAATGTGTATCTTTTTATTTTTGTGTTAAATACATTATTGTGTAGGTAGCAAAAACAAGGACACGACTGAATTACGACCAGTATTACATCGTAGATGTAAAACATAGCTTCTTGACAAACAAAAAGTCAAATTACGAACACTTTATAATATTAACCTAAAACTGAAAAAATATATACCAATATTGTTTGAATTTTCTCATAGGATTTTTTATTTCAATTGTTAATAAATCTGAAAAGCTTCCAATTAGCTTCCCATTTCGTTACTTCCCAGTTTAGGATTCTAGGGCGGTGTTGCTAGGAAACGTGACGTTACACCATACCGAATTTTGGTGACGTTATCGGGTCATCGAAATTGCACAATTTGCGGTGATTTCGTTTAATATATGCTATATAAACCGCGGGATCTACGCATTAGCTGCTAAATTTGGCTGCTGTCGGAGGCCGTCAGTTGCAAAACTATGCAAACGTTCAGACATTGAACCGCTGCGCATATTAAACCCAATCCAAAAAGGACCATTTCTCATTTAACGGATGTGGATAAAAATTTGGATATTAGCCTTTGGACATAATTTAGATGTGATATTTAGTGAACAGATACATTTAGCTTATATAATTGATGTATACTTTAATGTTATAAGTGTAGTCTAGACTACGGCATTTCTGCTGTTTTTGTTCATGGGCTAGCATCTGATTACGTGGTGTGTTTTCCAGTGCATCGATTTATTAGCCCCGTGTACACCTACTGGTTGAGAATTTGTTAATTTTTGCTTCATCTAAGGAAACTCCATTCAATCGCTATGTTAGCAAGCTAACCACCTTTTACGTTTTACATATTAGTTTAGCTGGCTAGCTTAATGCCAACCAGGGGCTTAAATTCGCATTTGTTTGTCGGCTTGTCACAGGACTGGTACCTAGAACAAAGCCAGCAGCAGAATGCTCTAACTGCCACGCTATATTCAATTTAAATCAGCTGACAAAAAACCTTAATTTACAAACTATAAATACTTTAATGTGCGAAATGTAGCTAGTTAGATATATAAATAACCTTAAGAGAAAAGATAGCTACGTGCGCGATACTGTCCGAAAAACGATAACGTAAAGAGAAGACTTTACAGATAGACTTGCAGATAGCCATCGGGCTGTTGATGCTGGCGAATGTCGTCGTCAGCAAGCTAGTCTAGCGCTGGTCAATTTCTCAGAGGATAGAGGAGGCTAGTGGGCTGTCTGAAAAGTAAAGATGGGTTCAGTGTTTCGGAGCGAGGAGATGTGCTTGGCACAATTGTTCCTACAATCTGGTTCGGCATACGACTGCATCAGCGAACTTGGAGAAATGGGTCTTGTCGAATTCCGGGACGTAAGTAGCTAGTCTGCTAATCGATCTGTGATAGAAAGCCAGCTTCTCTGTTAGATATGTTTAATTTGGCTCATTTTTTATTACGTTAAAATCAATAAAATGTATAAATCCATCTAGTCAAATGCGCGCTTTCCTCACTTATTATCAAATGAATATTTACTTCTTCGAGGGCTTAATGCACTGCGGGGCTCAGCAGAGTATACGACATGCCAATAATAAGTGAATGTTCTACTTCTGAATGCACTGATCAGTTTAAAATGCTCATTTTGCTTTGTAAATAAAACGCAATTACGGAACAAAAGGTAAAGTAATCTGCCTGCAACCTCTGTAGGGTTGTGTTTTATCAGGAGTGCATGTGTCTATCAAAGAATAGGCCACGTAGAACTGTCGGGAGTAAAAGGAATAAGTCAGCACCCACCCTCACGCTCCCGTTTAAAAATAACAGAATATCCCTACGATCAGTGCGCTGTCTCTGGTCCTGAACGGTGTAACGTATTGGTAATGAATTCGCGCTGGGAGCGAAAACGTCGGTTTATTTTTTGTCAGCAGGCCGCAGTGTCATGTGTGATGTTGGGGGGTAATTCTGGTTCCTGTTCTGTCCCGCTTTTCCCATCCCAGCTCAACCCTAGTGTCAGCTCCTTCCAGCGAAAATTTGTCAGCGAGATCAAGAGGTGCGAGGAGATGGAGAGGATTCTGGGTAAGTGGCAGCCGTTTAGTCGGAAAACCGATGGGGGAGTTGAACGTTCGCAAGGTAAAAAGAAGAAAAAGTTTTACCACATTCAGAACCTGCATGTGATTTATTTATTACCTTTATATACTGGCACACCAATGATTATTAGTCGTATTTTAGAAAAATATCTTTGGTTCAACCTAGAAATTGTATAATTACGGAAGCACCTGTAGTTCAGTATCAAATAACAAATGCTGTTGCGGCAATCATGACCTCACTGGTCTAAAAGTTCCTATGTGCATCACAGACAAATACTTCATTTTGGTTCCGGTTGGCCTTGTGCAAACTTGATAGCTCTTAAACTAAAAGAGGGATTATAATCAGTTTAAGCTGTGGCCAAAAATCTGGCTGAATTCACCCGCTTTATGCCTTACGGCTATGTCTCAGCTGCTACAGTTTGCAACATGCCAGTCTAAAATTCACACCAATCTGCTTCCTCTCATGGTACCTACTCTGTTCTGCTTTTGCATATTAACTCCCACTGCGGAAAGACATTAGTGCTCCTGGTTCAACAAAAACAGAGGGGAAAAAAAACCTTAGTGTGTTTGATGTTTAAATGCAAAGCTACTTACAAAATTTCAGCCTGTACGTACCGGTACTGTGTTAAAAGATAGAGCACTGATGCTTTAATTTGTCTGGAGTATCATGGAAAATTGGATGATCCCAGAATTCAGCCACATTGCCACCCTCTTACAATCCAAAACCCGTGGTTTCCTTGTGAATAAATTAAAACCTGTCCTATTTTAAAAGACAGGTTAGAGCAGTTATGATACAGCCAGCTGATGGCCGGCATTCTGAGACCTGAGAAACTCATGGCATCTCTGTGTTGATGTTACGCACTGAACTAATCCGTTGTCCCAGTAAATACATTAAAACTGAAATTAAAAAGGCTAGTGTTGTAGCTGGAGCACTCAGGGTTGAACGTACGCTCCTATCCAGGATCGGAGAGCTTATATCTGTCTGACCACTGTCTTTGGAAAACAAAATCCTGGCTGTGAGGACGTGGTTGCTTTCCATATACGTTTCACCTGGTCAGACTGAGTTTTCTCTGCCTGCACTCCAGATGCACAAAGATGTTTTTTTTCTTTTAAAATTCTGGTTATGCACAATTCTTACACCCCTGAATGGTACTGGCAAGTTTAGATACTCTGGTGGGGAGTAGGGGTGAGGATGCCAGTTTGGATGTATTCCAGTTGAACAAGCAACCTTGATCTATAAAACGATTTTGGGACATGCCCTTATTTGGGTTTCTCATAAAACATAGGAGCAAATTTAGCTGGGTCACTGTCATACTAAAACCTTCTGTGACACGTCTGATTATTTTTGACGACTGACTGAACTAAATGAATACTGCCCTTTAGGAGGGAATTGTTAATCTGGGACACCTTTCTCTGGTATTTTAATGACATTTTTGAAACATTTTGTATCTGCAACAGGGTACCTGCTGAGGGAAATCAAGAAGACCTGTATCCCGCTGCCGGAGGCTGAGGTCAATGCCGTGGCCCCTCAGCCCAGACACATGCTGGAGATCATGGTGAGCTCTGTCCACCTGTCTGTCCATACTCCTTTTTTGATCCAGCTTTGTGCCCGCATTCCATTCCTGTGCTCCAGGGATTTCGTTTTCTGAGGGCACTGCTAAATTCAGTATGCTATCTGTAAATCTTGATTATTATCGTACATTTCTTCCTAAAGAAAATCTGCAGTCTGTATTATTTTATTGAAGATAATGTTGGAATGTGGAATGTGATTGTGGGTCTTCGCCTCGTGCAATTTGATGCGACTGTGGGTGGTATAGCCACATGCAGCCTAGCGTGATTGACGGGCTTGGCCACGTGCGGTTTGGGTCTGTCAGGAGCAGCTCCGGAGGCTGGAGGTGGAGCTGAGAGAGGTGGCCCGGAACAAGGAGAAGCTCCAGAAGAACCTGCTGGAGCTGAGGGAGTACACCCACATGCTGAGGATCACGCACGGCTTTGTGCACCGCAACGCAGAGGTGGGAGTCAGTGGCTTGCACCAGCTCTCTGCCCGGAGAAGGTTCTCTGGTATACTGGGCACCAGTCGGACAGTCCCCATGAACGGGTCAGGTGTCTTAAGTGTCACTCCTGGCCAGGATGTCTCCAGCCAGGGACGCTTCCATTTATTTAATGTAGCAACCCTTGCTTGTGGGACGTGAAGCTGTACCTGTAGGCCACAACATAGTGCTAGGCTGGAGTCTCTTATTAAAAGTATGTGTATGAGTCTGTAGAAAGTGACTTTTGTGCGTCTGTCTGAGGGTCCCTTGTTTAAAGCATTCGTCGACAGTGGTTGGTGTATGTTGTGGTTTTTGTGTACGTGTGTGTCCTAGTGCCACATGTGGTCTCATGGCTGCTGTCTCTTCCCTGTCGCTTCCAGCGCGAGCCACTGGGCCCCCAGTATGAGGAGTTCCCCTCACTGGAGAAGGACTCTGGGACGGGCTACACCAGCATGCAGCGTCTGGGGGCCAAGCTCGGGTAGGTTGGAAACACAGGAACTTTTAGGGTTCCACAAATTGTGCTCCAAAGCAACGTCGCGTCCCGTCAATGCTTTTGGTTTGGTTGCAATGCTGTGCCTGTGTTGCACACGGGACAGATAAAAAAGGCAGCCCCTCGTATGTTAACCTGTGAGCTGCCAAAATGAGCTCCGTAGTCAGTAACAATCAATGGTTAATGACCCACATGCGAGTGAGTTGTGCTGTAATTATAATCAATCCTTATCAATAAGTAATGTTCGTAACAGTCACAGTGGTTAATGTGCAGGTGGCTTTCTGGTTTGTCAGTCACCAATGAACATTCACTCGTGCGAGGGGTCAGGGTTTCAGGGTACAGCCGGTTGAAGGTTTCTCCCCTGACTGCAGGTTCATCTCAGGCCTGATCCCACGGGTGAAGGTGGAGGCTTTTGAGCGCCTGCTGTGGAGGGTGTGCAAAGGCTACACCATCCTCAGCTACGCAGAGGTGGAGGAGAGAATGGAGGACCCAATCACGGTGGGCTTGCTGCGGCATTCAGCCCGTCCTTCACATCTACCGACCTACAGCCCACTTACATTACTCACCTCGACTGACCTACAGCCCACTTACATTACTCACCTCGACTGACCTACAGCCCACTTACATTACTCACCTCGACTGACCTACAGCCCACTTACATTACTCACCTCGACTGACCTACAGCCCACTTACATTACTCACCTCGACTGACCTACA
>JAOVYW010073395.1:0-20106 GCA_025775045.1 Hiodon tergisus
GGGGTTGGCTTCCTAGGTGGGCTGGGGTCTGCCAAATAAGATTGTCTTTTTTGCGTCTTGCTGTGGTTGTCGCTTTTTCACTAGTGTTGTGTGTGTGCGTGCATATGCGTGTGTGCCTTATTTAATGTTGCCATGGTGATGATGCATTTATCCCTTTTAAACACTGCGGGACCAGTCCTTCTACACAACAGTTTTAACTCGAACCTCGGTCAAACAAATTGGCTACTGTTGGTTTTTCGGGCATGTCCGAGCCCGTGGGTATTTGAAGCACCAGCAGTTGTCAGTGCACCCTCTGCTGGTCAGTAGAGTTGACATTGTAACGCTAGACAGGAGTATTCAACTGTACTCTTCGCACAAAAACTTCAGAAACAAGCCTCAAAAGAAAGAACTTTAAAGCTAGGTAGCATTACTTTGAAACTAGGAAAGATTTCTTGACGGTTTCCAAATGTAAAATTATTAAATCCAAATCTAAGTCATGTTTTGTATATCAGTCTTTTAATGTGAAAAAGCCAGGCACTGCTGCTGTATTCGTCTAAAGAGAAGCAATATTTTTCAGTGTTTGTTGACGCTGGGGAAACCATAGAGAGGAGCTGTCAAGAAGTGTGCAGTACTCCCCCTGTGGCAAAAAGTGAAATAGCAACTTTGACCACAACGTTTGCGTGCATGTGCTGTTCCTGCTGATTATTGATAATGTTAAGCCTCATCCCCCAGCACAAGCCTTTAGTAATGTCCTGCCATTTAAGTCAAAGCACAGCCACATCCTAGATATTTCCTGTAAAAAGATGAGTATTTCATGGTTTGTGTGAATATTTAAACTATGTTGGGTTGGGGGGACTGAACAAAAACGGATGTATATCACTAGAAATATCAATAAAAACATTACAATATTGTTATTACTCGTTCCTTTCTTTCTGTTGTTATTATTACTGTTATTACTACAGTTATTACTGTCCGTTCTTTGCTTTTAGTGTGTTTTTTAAAACTCTATTGTCGGTTTTATTTCCTGGAAGACCTGCCCCTCACACCAAACAGTTGAACAGCGGTGTGCAGTGTTGGACGATGTCGGATGGTGTTGAGCAGTCTTGTGGTACAAATATTCTAACTTGACCCAATAACATGTAGTATATCATAAGAATATCTCATACCATTTAAGATGCTGAGGTACTGGTCACAGAAAGCAAGGACCCAAAGGTTGTTTAAGCTGGACAGGCAGCTTCAGGCACGTGCACAGATAAACTCCAAGGGGAGCTTGAGCCTCTTCTCCCCAGACTGTCTGTGCAAGGCCCTGGGCAGCTTGCTCCATCAATCACATTGGCACCGGAGGGTTATTAAGCTAAATTTTAAAGCTAAAAAGTTTATATAACTTTGTAAAAATAAATGCACCATAACTATAACTGAACAATAGCACACCAAATTAAACATTGATTGTTTTCTGATGTATCTGATTCTGATGGTTCGCATTCAATTGGACAATTGGCCTTGAACAAATATATATATATATATATATATATATATATAATATATAGATCCCCATCTTTACATCCTGGTAAACTGCGTCACACCTGCCCAACTCAGCCCTGCCTTTCTCTGTTCCCTAAACACAGCTGATTAGTCCAATTGTCTTTCCTGTGCTGTTGGCAATCGTCAATGCTAATGGGATTAACATCCTCGCTACCAATAGCAGAGATCCAGACTTTGCACGGTGGTGTTCCAGATGTTCACATCCCCCAGGGGCGGGGTAGCTCTTTTCCCACCTCTGTTTTGGAAAAGACACCAAAGTGTTCCTGCTCATGATAACATTGGAGGACGGGTTTCAAACTGTCCAGTAAAAGCCTCTTGTTCAGCAGTCTGTGCATGCCAGTATTGTAAAAAAACTGTATAAATATTGTCATATACTAAGTAAATAATCAAAAACTTCATAGACAAGCCACATATTAAAATCGCATTGCCTCCATTGAAAGAAATATATTATTCCTCCTGGTTAATATGGAGTACTTTAAACTCATTCTTGTAACTCCTCGACTTATACAGAGGAGCGCTCAGCTGTCTGTTTGCTGGCAGGGGCTGAAACTCTGAATTTAAAAGATGTTTACTGTTACAGATAACTATCCCTGCCAAACACCGTCTTTTTTGTTGTTGGCCAAGACCTATATATCTTCTGCTCCTTTTTTATCCTGCTCCCAAAGCCCCCTCCCTACTGAGGACCAACATCTTGAAAGGCTGATTGCCTTAATTCTCAGCAGGTGTCAGTGGACGTGCCCGATCTCCTCTCGCAGGTGTCCTTGAGATAGGTGTGTGTCACAAATCCATTTCTCGATTATTTATTAATAAATGTGAATTCACCCCCTGGGTAAAACGTTATCAAACATTGGCATTATCATTGTTTTAAAAATTCATGGGATATCCTGTAAAACCTTAATGTTTGTACGACTGTTGTGTTAAGCATAGATAGAATGCACTTTGGAACGAGAGCAGTCAGTTCATCCAGCCCTTCCACTTCATCCCACTTGTGAGAAGAAGAAGAAGAAGAAGAAGAAGAAGAAGAAGAAGAAGCATTTCCAGAAGTCTGTCTTTATTTTGGGATACTTCCCGGGCTCCACCGTGATTTGCCTTTCATTGTGCAAGGCAGCTGAAGTGTTCTGAGGGAAAACACACACGTGTACACGCAAACAATCACATTTTCAGGTCTGCACAAGTGTTCTGAAGGAATCCTAAGGAAGAACAAGGAGCCTTTCATCATTTAGTTTTTTCCTTTTCTGTGTCGAGAGCCGTGACTGTTGCTCCGTTCCGGATCTCTGTCTTCCTAACGATCCAATGCTGGGAACATTGTTATTTGTTTCCCCCCAGGGACCCCTACTCCCTAAAACAGTCTGTGACCCCAGAGCCATATCTGAACACCTGGACGTCCACTTCTCTCCCACTCAGCGGCTCTTCACAGTTATCTCTGAGACTTTTCTTCCTGTGTGGGGGTGTAGCACACACAAAGAATGCTCCATCCACTGTGCAGAGTGCTTATTGTGGCTCTCTCGGGCTCTGACAAGCAGCTACATAATGGGGGGCTAGTTGAGCTGTGTGTCCCTCCCCCAGGAGCACTACCAGTTTTTCCGTGTCCATAATACTTGGGAAAAATGTGGGAAAGAAGTTTTACTCTTTTTAATGAATTGGTCCCTTGTTTGGGTGTATGTATTGCAGTGTAGGAGAAAGTGAATCTCTGTCTTGATCTCTTCTGTCTCACGGTGACCACAGACACTGTTCTCCCTGGCTAGCCATTTCTGCCTGTGATGGTCTTTTTCAATGGCCAGGCTGTGCTCACGGAGATCGTGTTTGGTCTGGATCTGCTTCTGCATTTTTTCTCTGACAGTTACCCAGAGAGTTAGTTTTGTTTAGGGTTCGATAGCACTCCAGTTTGTTTTGTGTTTTAGGGTTTGTATCCAAATGGTCCAGACAAGAGTGTTATGGGAGGCATGTTATAATTTGTTATAAATTGTTTTTCTGTGCTGTCCTGCAACTGGCTGATGTTGCTCAGCTCAGGCTCTTCAGGACCAGGTGGCTAAGGGGACTCTTTCCTTAGCTGAGCTCTTGGTATTGCAGGGCTGCGGTTTGCAAGTCATGCCGGAGCTGAGTTAGCTGGAGGACTTGACACTTTTTGTTTTATATGCAGCAAATGTGACGACAAGAAAACAACTACCAAAAAAAGGTTGACGAGTTAAGCCCAACAATTAATAAATAAACAACAAAGCTCTTGCGTACACCACTGCGTTTCTCCGGTTCTCTCCGGATTGTGTTGTGTTGTATTGACTTGTGTTGTGTTGTGTTGTGCTGTGCTGTGCTGTGCTGTGTTGTGTTGTGGTGTGTTGTGTTGTGTTGTATGGTATGGTGTGGTGTTGTGTTGTGGTGTTGTGTTGTGTTGTATTATGGTGTGTTGTATGGTGTGATGTTGTGTTGTGTTGTATTGACTTGTGTTGTGTTGACTTGTGTTGTGTTGTACTTGTGTTGTGTTGTTGTGTTGTGTTTAGTTGTGCTGTGTTGTGTTGTTGTGTTGTGTTGATGTGTGTTGACTTGTGTTGTGTTGTGTTGTGTTGTGTTGTATTGTGTTGTGTTGTATTGGCGCGTGTTGTGTTGTGTTGTATTGTGTTGTGTTGTATTGACGTGTGTTGTGTTGTGGTGTTGTGTCGTGTTGACGTGTGTTGTGTGGTGTTGTGTTGTGTTGTATTTGTGTTGTGTTGTGGTGTTGTACTTGTGTTGTGTTGTGTTCTTTTCTTTTCTTTTCTTTTTTTCCATCACTTGCCTTCCGTCACTCGCTCCACCACTTTCATCCGCTCCTTCGTCTGCCTGCTCTCAAAAACCCCCTACTGGGAAAACCAGGTTGTTAATAAAGGCTGTTAATTAGCAGAATTTTCAGCAGGTGCTGTTGGACGTGCACGTGCTGCTCCCACACGTGTCCGCGAGACGGACGCGTGTCAGGGCATTATGATGAAGTGAGTTTAGGTCACAATTTTTTTAAAGAAATCCAATATTTGAAATGTCTTTTTTTTGCCTATTTCTAAATGGATAACGGCCCAGTTCTGCCCTTCATGCACTGATTTCTGTTTTTCTTTTGTGCCTTATTTTGTGTATTCCTGATTAATGATTGGTCCCCAGCCATCTAAGGCAATTGGTCTAATTGTACTTTTTAAAATTTTGTGCTAAATTTTTGACTGACTTAAATTAGCCTGCTGTTTATCGTATAAAAACTCTTGCTTGCCTTTTTCTTTAGGGTTTCAAATTTTTCGATTCTGGGTAGCTAATCCTTCCTGTTTTGTTGAATTTAAGTTGTTCCAAGTTTCTTATAATTGATTTAGATTTATGAACTCCTCAATTTTACTGAGGTATTAATTGTGTTCTTGTGTTTTATTTCTTTAAATGTTTTTTTTTTTGTGTTTCACAATATCTTAGTCTGTGCTCTCTGGATCTGTATGTTTTTGATTTGATAGCAGTCTTTTTTTCCTTATGGACTTACATTCTTAATCAAACATTCTTCTTCACCTTTCTTTGAGTTTATTATTATTTTGTGATTCATTTTAACTTGGATTGTTCTGCTGATTTTTTCAGGTACGGTAGGTACGGTGTAGGAACTGTTTAGTTATTTATAGTTTATGTTTATAGTCTTTATGCCGTTAATATGCTGTTAAACACAGTGATTTTGCTGTAGTCTGACAGGGGGGTTTGTTAAGGAGGAATTTATGTCAGTGATGGCATAGTCCACCACTCTTTTACCAAGAGCTGAACAGCAGGAATATTTTCATAAAGAGATCCCTCTGATCCTGCCTAGGTCTTGACAGAGAGCCATTAAATCCCTCCTGTTTTTATTTACTACAATGTCGTTGTTTTTCCTGATTTTGATATTAGGAGTAGTATATAGTGGATTGCCTGACTATGGAGTGCTGATGGAGTCGACAGAGGGCCTAGCCTACAGTCTCCACAGAGCAGCACACTTTTCTGGGTCTGGAGGTGGCAGATCTATGTCTGAAGACTGGGGAACATCTTCTTTGTAATATGAGGATTCTAATAGGGGGATATATGCTCTCTCTATATATATATATATATATATATATATGCAAAGCAATTTAACAATGCTTATTACAAAACATACAATACAATAACATAAAACAACAACCTTCCCCTTTTCCTTTCTCCCTCTTTACATTTACAGTGGAAAGAGAGAGTATATTCACAGACTCAATATCACATTTATTCAAATGGCTTTATTGTATAGCTGTCAAAGTTAACGCGTTAACGCGTGCGATTAATTTCAAATGCTTAACACCGTTTTTTTGTCGCAATGAATGCATTTTTTTTGCCTTAAAACCACATATAGTTAAAAAAAACTCCATGCTCACGCGCTTGTTTGTCAATTGACTGCTTGAATTTAGATAGAGCTTTGCTGATTAAATAAGCTTGAATTATGGAGAAAGCTGCTAAAGGGCTTTTAAACGGCCAATTTTTATTACAAAACCCAGATGGGTTTAGGATAAAAGCAAAGTTATTTGCAACTACTGTAAGGGTGAATTTTTGTCTGAAGTATCATTTACAAGCAAAACACAGAGTTGACGCCGGCAGCAGTAGTGAGAGGGCTAGCAATGCAGGACAGCAGCAGCCTACTCTTTTAGAGTTCGTGCGCAGGAGGCAAATGGACAAGTCAATGAGCAATGTTAGGGATTTAAACTGTAGACGACAACAAGCACACATGTGTTCTAACTTCATCGCTCAGGAAGTAGGCCTATTTACATGGGAGGCATCAAAAGCTGTAAATTACAGTGAACTTTGGTTAAAAAATAAATGTTTTAAAACTTTCTGAGACATATTAGTTATGAGACATTTCTGTTTCTTTCCATTACACAATAAAAAACACAATATGACTAACATAACACACTGCTTTTTAAACGGAAAATTGTTTATTTAGGGCCTAATTTGAGCACATTCAAAAATTGCGATTAATCGCGATTAATTATCGTTTGACAGCCCTACTTTATTGTCATCCCATATTTTCATGTATAGCCAAAGCATTTTTAAATGTAGTCCAAAAAACATAGTGAAACCATTTTTAAAAATGTAATACATTTTTTTTATTGAGTATTAAAGCAAATTAAATATTTAAGAAAATAAATGAATATGTAAAATATAATATAATTGTATCCACTGAATACATCATCATTATTATTAGTATTTGGACCCAGTGCTTGTTCTGCCTCTGGGGCAACGCTGCAGGAAGTATAGCTCA
The DNA here is from genome assembly GCA_025775045.1 of Hiodon tergisus. Taxonomy (NCBI): domain Eukaryota; kingdom Metazoa; phylum Chordata; class Actinopteri; order Hiodontiformes; family Hiodontidae; genus Hiodon; species Hiodon tergisus. Next base: position 6,761 of record JAOVYW010073395.1, read on the forward strand.
CCTCCACTTCTCCCAGCTCACACTGCCTGCCCAGTCTTTCCTCTCTGGGCTTTCAGGCCAGCCTGTGTCATCCTGTCTCCAACTCCAGCCTGTGGAAGCTCAGTCTGTACTGGCTCATTTGTCACTCTCTAGGGTCCTTGATTTTGAGCAGGTATTGTGATAACATTGTATTGTTATTTGCCAGTTTGTGATAGCATTGATGGATAGGATTTTTCTTTTCTTCGCTGGTTGGTGTAACACGCTTTAATTTCCCCGGAGGTTGTATTGATGTCGGAGTCTGTGTACCCTCCGTGGCTGGTGCAGCTCGACTCAGTAAGGGGCTGTGCCAGTGAATTGATGGCACATTGGCCAGCTCTGCTGTGTTATGTAGCAGTAGGGTTGTTGGCTGCTTTTGTCAAGGTGGCTCTACTATTTGAGCTCTCTTTTGCACAGAGAGCAGCGGTGAGAAGTGGCCCAGTTCAGCCCTGCAGCTGTTCTTGACTGTGCTCCAGTGCAGTTGGTGGAGGGGTTTACAGATCTCCAGTTGCAGGCCATCCGTTCTCTCTCTCGCTCTCAAATTTCAATTCAAATGGCTTCATTACTACCAATAGTGATAAAATAATCGAAAAATAAAACGCATATAAAAATAAAATGAATAGGGAAAGAAATGATGTGGTTGTTAGTCTCATTCTTGGTAGACACTCGTTGTCCCTCTGGTGGTAGCAGGCGGCATTGCATTGGGCTGTCAGTGGGACTGTGCTTCCCTCTCCCAGTAGCACCACTAATTTTTTCTGGTCCATCATTGATGGGAAATCTAGTAGGGATTTTTTTCTTTTTGAAAAGATTTTCCCTGATTTGGGAGTACTTAGTACACATTAGGTAGATGTGCATCTCTGTCTAAACCTCATCTGTCAGACAGTGTCCACAAATCCAATCTTCTTTAGACAACACATAAAGACTCTAGTCATTATGATTGACAGTGGAGAGGGAGTAAGACAAGACTGTTAGAGAAATCCTGCTTTGATTTATTGTCCCATGCTACTGATGAAATAAATGCCACTTTGTCCTCTTTGCTTCACAAATTAATCAAACAGACAACATCCTTTGTACAAGCTGGGTGCCGTGATAACTTCAAAGCCCTGGAGACGCAGACAGCGAGACAAAATCAGACATATTCTAATTGTTCCCACATTGTGCAGGGCAAATGTGTCGTCTGATGTGGCTGGTGCCAGCTATGGCTATGGTTAGTCCTCATTAAAAGTCTATTTGCATTTTGATGATGCCTCTTAATACCCATATCACCTCAGCCCAGTCCCATCGGATACAGAGTCCAGTTGTGTCCATGCGCCTAGTCTCCCCAAAACAGCTTCACCTTTGAGAGCTTCACAGTGACCCTCTTCTTCCTCTGGCCTTTGTTTCCTTTTCATCTTTTTCTTTTCCTACACAATGAGAGTCACACACTGTTCACATAATATTAGAGACACACACTGTTGACACACAATGAGAGGGACTCTGTCCACACTTGATGAGAGGCACACACTGGTCACGCATGATGAGAGTCACACGCTGTTCACATATGAGGAGAGAGAGACACGGTTCAAATGTGATGATAGACACACACATATAATGAAAAACACTGTGGCAGGCAGCTATGATGGACAGCAACACTGAGAGGGAGGGCCAAGCCGGCTAATAGGACCTTTTTGCAAACCTGAGTGTGGTTATTGTGAGAACAATCCCAGGCCCTTTTAAAAAGGAAAGAGGAAATAAAATGAAGAAGGTTAGACAAACATTTTTTGTGGTTCTTCCCAAGGTTTGTGTTGGCAACTTATGTATTTTATTATTTACTTGTTTGATTTTAGGTTTCCCTGAAAGGGAGATTTTTGTTTAATTGTTTCTTTTGTTGTTTGCTGGATTATTTATGTTAGTTAAATTAAAAAGGCGTAACATTAAAAGGCGTAAACCCTCCCCCAATCCCTCGGTCTCTGGCCGCTCTCGGACAGAGCACACTGTCACGTGCAACAGACACACACTGAAAAACACAATATTTCAGATATGTAGATGACATATGGGGGACATGGAATACAACGAAACCCATTCTAGACACCAGAGGGAATGGGTCATCAGATTAAACAATTCCCAGATGGCCAAAACATCCGACACTGCCCTCATTAATGTTTCTGCCAAAGTTTCCACAGACCTCAACCTACCCTAATCCACAGGACCAGGCTTGGGAAACACTGACTTTACACTTTACTTGTTTGTACAGCAGACGCTTTGGGTTTGAAGCCACAACCCTATGGTAAAACATAGAGGGAAGAGAAGTGAACTTCCCCTTCGAGGAGAACATTCCCAATTAAAGCTCATTTCTTACAAAATGGCAACCCGGGAAACGATGGCAATGATGAAGGACAATCAGCGGTGGGAGGACAGCAGTGCAGGCTCTACAATGCAGTAAATTAAATTGTTTGAGTCACAGCTTCAATTTGGTTCTGAAGGAATTCTGCAAGTTATTCAACATTTCAACTAGGAGTGTATGCTAATCCTATTTAGTGGGTGACGTTTGGCTCTGTTTTTATCTAGACACGCTGACTACAGGCTAGAAAGTCATCAGTGCCCAATCATCTTCGCTGATTTAAAACTCAGGCTCAATCAAGGAGCAGCAAATCAAAAATCACTAGAAATTTCTGTGTACTTTTCCCCCAATAAAAATTAATAAGGCAGAGAAATTACGTCCTAATGAATAAGATATTAGTGTTAATGATTTCTATGCCATCTGGAGACAAAAGGCTTTATTGTTTATGCATGAACTACTTAACATGTGCAGCAAGTAGGAAAGATGGAGTTGCAGCCCTTTGGGAAGCCAAATGAGAGGCCAGTATTAATGACCTGTGAAGGGGAAGAACCCAGGAAGGGCTGAAGGAAAGACCACCGGAATTAGGAGATGTGATGTTCTCATCTGGAACTTGACTGTCAATACAAGGCTTCAAGGGAATAAAAAACTGCACTAACACACAAGCAAAAAGCCAAATAACGTTCTTTCTTTCCAATGTGATCAAATTAGAATGTAATGGAAAAACGTACTACATGCTCAAACACGGCCAATGTTACTTTGAAGTACTTAGAGGTTTTTTAACCTGGAGAAGTACAGACCCAATCTCATCTCTCTGAAAAAGAACAGTCTGTGTGTAAAATAGAGTCATAATTAACGCTTACGAAGGTCACCAAACTCTTTCATCCTCAGATTTCTGTCTTATTGGTGTGAGGAGACCTAGAGACTGAACCCAGTGAAAGCATCATGTTATCTCCCCCCCAACCCCACCCCTGGCTAACCCTTTCACAGCACACACCTCTACAACTAGCCTGGTGTGCCTGTACCAGGGTGCTTGCTAGGTTCAGAACTCCACAGGGACAGCCCTTGGAAAAAAAGGACACCACCTGTTCACACCCTGGAGGTAATTCCTCATTATACCCTTCTCCTTTGTGACAGTGTGTGTGTGTGTGTGTGTGCGTGCGTGCGTGCGTGCGTGCGTGCGTGCGTGCGTGCGTGCGTGCGTGCGTGCGTGCGCGCGCGTGTGTGTGTGTGTGTGTGTGTGTGTGTGCGCGTGTGTGTGTGTGTGCGTGCGTGTGTGTGTGTGTGTGTGAGCTGCCATCAGCACTGGAACAGTCCTACTCCCCTGGCGTCAGACATTCTGACAGCTCTGCAGGGAATAGGCTGCCTTGTAGTGGAAACCTAGCTGTGTTAACAAAACTACAAGGGGCCTTTCTGGGAAGTATAGGCTGAATTGGTATGCATCAACCTCGAGTTGACAATGCACGCAATCAATCAATCAACCTCTGCACCGCCGATGGCACTGTGAAGGACCACATGTAAACACACACTAGATCCACACCAGAGATACATTGAACACGTGGGATGGACAGAATCTCTTAACTTTTTCCTAAGCCTAACCCCAACCTTAACTTGTACCATGACCCTTACCATAACTCTAACATGACCCTAATGCTAATCCAAGGAATTACTCTAACCCTTAACTTTACCCTAGCCCTAACCATTACCCTAACCATGAGCCCCACCATAAACATAATCCCTACCCATGACCATAACCCTGACCCATATATATATATTTTATTTAATAAAACAGTTGCAGTTTTGCTTCATATTCTTTTCTAATGAGAGAAAGATTAAATCATGCAACCAGATTTTGATGCTACCAAAATGACATGTATTTCCTTTTGCGTGAACATCTGTTCTCTTATTTATCAGTTACTTTCATTTGTGTGCGTTTGTTGTTTCTGTGGGTACATGTGTGTGTTTTTATGTGCTTTTCACTCTCATTAATTCTTCTCCCACCACATCAGGACTCAAAAGCATTAGAACGTCGAACAACCGGCTCTGAACAGCTTTTTTCATCATAAAACTCATTGCCATTATTTTAAGATTTGTAAAACCTGTAAAAAAACACAGATATGTACACACATACATAGGCACACACACAGACACAAACACATCAGAACTCACAGAAACACAGACACACCTACACACACACAGACACTCAGTGGCTAGTCCGGAAAACAGCCAGCGACGCCCTGAAGCTGTGTTGCTATGGTAATACCTTTTTGTCTCTTTTCTGCACCCATTTCATGTGTGCAATTCGTTCAGGCACGAGATGTTAGAGAGTTAGACATTAACCAAAATATGGACCTTTCCATCAGTCTAGTGTTTTATTTATTATTATTTTGACCTGCATATATTTAATTTCAGATTAGTCAAATGATGTGATATATTATGTTAACAAATTAAGTTTATATTCTGAGCTAAAAACGTACTTCTTTCCTCATTTCCTCACACATAGGGGCACCCTAGAGGGCACCACATCCCAATTTTTCCATTGGCAGGGCGCCCTAGAGGGCACTTTATCATGTTTTCTGGCATTATGGGCCACCATAAAGGGCACTTTATCATGTTTTATCTACCACGGGGGCATCCAAGAGGGCATTTTTGCTGCATTTGTTTCTAACATGTGGGCACCAGGGGGGTAATCACAGTATTGTGACAGCAATAATGAGTCATGAATAAGACAAGTGTGCCTGGAGGGCACTAAGGGCGCTAAACACTAAAATATAGTGACTGCCCTGCTGTTTCAATTTCTCTAGGGCCATAGTGTGTGCTGGCACTTATTCAACACTTATTCGATTTTTGATTGAGGTCATTATTTGATGTATAAGGTGACTCTAAGACCAGCAAGAATGCAGCCCTCTAGGATGTTACACAGGGCTGGATTTCTGATATTTTTATATAGTCTGAGAATATATAGTATATGCAATATGAAATCTTGAATTTAAATCTGAACTCGAATGAACTGTACACTTCAATTAAAACTTGTAAAGTATCTGTATTGTCAAACAGAAACCACTAGTTTGAGAATAAGATTCTTGTGTTACTCTGATAATTACCTTGTGCCCTTGTGGGGCACGTGGCAGATCTGCTACTGACACAAGTTGCAATTTAAAGCACATATTTTATGTTATTCGACAAATTGCCAATTTTTGATGCTGTTAATCTGAGTGTACAGTACTGTGCAAAATCCTTTTCGTAAAGCGAAGATGCTTTCATAAATAATTAAATTAAAAGTTTCTAAATATAAAAAAATACTATAAAGGGCAGTAAACAGTAAAAAACTAAAATAAAACATTTTAAAAAATCTTATCAATATTTGGTGTGACCACCGTTTGCCTTTAAAACTGCACGAATTCTCTTAGGTACACTCTCATGCAGTTTTCTAAGAAAATCGGCTGGTGGATTGTTCCAAGCATCTTGGAGAACTATCCACAGTTATTTTATAGACTTTGGCTGTCTCGCTTGCTTCTGTCTGTCCCGGTAATCCCAGACAGCCTCGATGACGTTGAGATCAGGGCTTTGTAGAGGCCATACCATCTGTTGCAGAACTCATTCTTCTACTTTTAGAAATTGAATGTTAGGAAATCTAAAACTTTTATCCAAAATGTTTTTTTCTACAGACACACTAATGCGAAAAGACAGAAAATAAACATCAAATATTACATTTAGATTTTAAAAAAAATATTTTGCACAGTACTGTATATATTAAGAGTGTGTTTTATTTAGATTCTAGATAATTGTATCTGATTCTTGATCCAACTTCCAAATTTATGTTATTTTAATTAATTCTGGTACGCATTGTCTCATAAGAAAAGTGTCATGTATGTTGAGATTAGTAAGGCGATGTGTACGAGAGTGTGAGATAGCATGGAAATGTGTGAGTGTCACTTCTAATACAGGCATATTTCAGGGGTTAAACCTAATTACCCACTATGTGACATGGCGTGAGCCACAGACTAACTGCTCTCCATGGAAACGGTTTTTGATATTGCCATGGCAACACACTTTGGATTGAAAAAACAAAAAGACAGTGAAAAGGAGAGATAGATCACATCATCTCAACCTTTCAACTGGGGAGGGATATTTTTTAAATATCAAAAGAAAGGTTTAATGTGACAAGGCCACTTAGCTTGATGTCGAATTTCCCGTCCTACTTTACATACAGCTGCAGTAGACCTGTTGTCTGGCAACGCTGTCAGCTGGGCAGGTGACAACACGTTAATGTGTGTCTATGTGTTATCAGCACGCACAGTTTGATGGAGGGACTAACATGTGCCTGGGACATTAGTCTTCCAAAACAGAACTGATAATCAACTTTTTTTTCCTTAAAACATACCGAGTTCTGTATTAATGTATTAATGTTAATGTTCTGTATTAATGAGGAGGGATACTCAATCCTGTCCTAGCAGGTTTTAGTTTCAACCCACCACTTAATAGTTTCATTGAAATAATTTGGATTTGGAATGATAACTACAGGTGTTTCCTGGTGTAAATATGATGCTAATTAAGAGGAACCTGCAGACACTACTAACCTTGAGGACAGGACTGAGTAACTGGTGATGAAAATATGAAAAAAAGAAAAACAACATCATAAATAACATTACCTAAATAATCCCACTGTAGTTTACTGTATTAATGTTCCATAAAATGATATTCATGATTCTGCTACACTCCATGCTATATTGTGTCACATGGAGTTCTCAGTTTAATTACAATTCTATTATTAAAGTAGAAAATAAGCATGTTTTTTCCACAGAATGAGTATGATGAGTAAGATGAGTTTAAAAGACAACATTTATGGTTTCTATTGTATAAACCTGATATATATTTTCCAGGTGATACTGGACCAGTCTGCTGTGAATATTTTACAAATTTTAGATGATGGATCTATATGGTTGGGAAACTGAAATAAAAGCATATGGTGCCAGCAGTCGAGACTAGGCCTGTGAAATTGGGCAACAGCAGCTGGGGTACCTGACATGCCTCGAGGGCACAGCAGCTCACAAACCAACTGCTGTCACCAGGAAGGCTCTGTCAGTCTTAATTCTGAACTGCTAAATACAAAGCGTATTTGAGGAAAGCCTAAAGCCTAAAGATGGTGGTGAGCAGCAGTTTTTAAAGGCCATATTGCTGCTTTTGTCCTCTATTTTTTCTTATATTTATTATGTCAGTGTTAATATGCTGCATGGCCTCTCGCTGAACTAGATCTGTTAATTAGCTGATTCTACATGGGTCTTTATCAATAACATATATATTATAACATACAATAACAACGTATTGAGCTGTATCTGGAATCTGAAATCTTACTCTGTATATGTGGCTCTAGATCAAGGTTGAACTTCTTTTTAGTGTATCTGGAGTTATGCTCAGTATATGGGGCTGTAGTCATTATTGCGGTTTTAAATTAAATAGAAGTGTAGACGTACAACCAGCAGAGCTTATGTCAAACACACAATAACTGTTTGTCCAAAGTCAAAAGCACCTGTAATCTGATTCAGTGCATGCTAATCTGCCAGAGTCCCATAGCAACAGACATTAATGGCAGACACTGCAGTCAGTTAATTAAATAAATTAAAATTTTGGTATCTCCTCTACTTACCCAAGTAGTGGTCTCTCCCTCCTGTGTTTTGTCTTCTTTATAACGTGGGGATTTGAACAGTGTGAAGGCTTAATATAAATGTTATATGACCTTCCCTCCCTTCTCCCTAAGCCATCAGACACTGGAGTGTTGGAGTGTTGAAGTTCTGTTTTAGCCTAAACCTTGGATGTTGAAGTGCTATATATATCTAGCCCAAAGAATGCAATTGTTGTAATAACATTTTTTTAAAGGCTGTTGTTGGAAAGGAGGTACAGTAACTGTTTGTGCTTTCATAATTAAAAAGTAAAAATTTAAATATCTACTATTTAAATTGTCAAATTTGTTTTTTTTATTTTGAGCTTCTATACCTATATACCCTTATATTACTTTTTCTGTTTAGTGGAGTAGGTGTAGTTAAAATTCTAAACAGAAGGCATGAAAAGACAAACCCGACTCCCTGTCTCTGACCGCCCCTGGACTGGGGATGCCCAGGCACGCTACATTTCCTCTAAAAAGAAAGGTGTTCCACTGTCACTGATAATGCCTGTCATGGCTGCAATTACATCACCCGCTTTAATAAGATTTAGGTTTATAACGTTAAATCTGTATTTAAACACATCCACTCTGGAACAGCTCAACAAGTTATTCTCAAGTAGGATTGACCAACAAAGGGTTCAGCGCGCTATTGCCAGGTTGATATCATGTCAATCCCCCCACTCCACACCACACCCATGGTTCAGTAATCAAGTTCATCTGGATGTTCAAATCTTAAGTTTATTTGTATTTCAGCAGAGGTGCATAGAAATACGTGCCAACAAGATACAAGATAATATCTGTATTGTCGTAAACAACATTTGACTGCTTCAAACTGCTTTTTCCAAAACATCTAACTATACCCCGAGTTCCCTAACAGGGAAACTCTGAGCAAAAAATCACTCTAGCCTCAACAGCAAAGTTTCCGAAACGAGTCATTAGCCATTTCCGACACATATGCTACTTTTTGATAAAACACGACAGTAAAAGTCACAAAAGGTAGTGCATTAGTAAAATAAAGATATCAATAAAATATCTGATTTCTCTGTAACCAAGCCGCAAATACACTTGTTAACGTTATAAATGTGTTGTGAATGATTTATTACGATCAGTCAACATACTGTGCTACATATTACATACTGTGCTTTAGCTAACATACTTATCAGAGTATAAACTGATTTTAATGAGCTTGAAATATAAGCTCAGAGCAAACTAAAGCAAGTAAGTTTTTCTAGTAAAATTAATTTAAGGCAACAAAGGATTCTGAAACGAGACAGATCAATTCATAAACTGGTTACGCGGTTACGCATGAAGCTACACTTTAACCCTAATCCTACACTTTGAATGCTCCCCGCCACCCGAAGTTTTAATCGCCCCGCTATACAAACCAAATGCTCATTAACTTCACAATAGACACAACCGGAACGAATTTCACACAGTTTTACATACGGGTTATAGTTTCAATGTACAGACATATAAAATCAAACACAATATTGGCGTTTGGTCCAGTTTCAACCAGCAATGTTTTTTTGTTTGTTTTTGTTTAAGAACAATGAAATCTAAAGGCGCAACACATGTATTTGGTAAAAGCTTTTATGAGCATTGTTGATCATCGCAGTGCCTGAATGAGTCACTGTTGGCAGGATGGTGTTTCTCAGAATTGTCTGTAACGTTAATGGCATGGCAAAATTCAGAGATGTTGACTTATTGTTATGTTAAATCCAAAAAAAAAAGTTTTATATATTTTTATTACTGGAAGCCATATTGGAACAATGGGTAGAAAGTCGGTTTGTAGTTCAAAGTCACAACAGTACAATGCGATATTCAAACATAGATTTGCGTTGTATTGAAGTACAACTTTTCACGTTTTATGGACAAAAAAACGACATAGTCACCTTTCATTTTTTGTGTGTTCCTTGACTGAAATTTAAAATATGAATTACCAATTGATTACATATTTCCGATGTCAACTCTTCATACAAATGGTTATGTCTCGCCACCAATAATAAAAAACAGAAAATGTAAATAAAATAAAATAACTTTTGAGAAAATGTTAACAACACTGAAGAAGCTACTTCAAATATGATACACCTAAGTTAGACGCTGCCTAAACATAAAGTGCACAAAAATAATTCAAGGAGTGTGTTTATTAGAGTACTCTCGTTCAGGACATGCAGGATTAGACAGACATATGCGCCCACACACGTGTTCTGAAGTATCAAAATATACAATGCAGAGATTTTTTATGTTTGTCCCCAAATAATCTGTATCCACTTCTCTGAGAAAAAAGGTCTGGTCGCTACTTCTGGACTCCCATGTCAGGGGGAGGGAGAATAAAGCTGGACTCCTGGGCCACAAACACACGACCATAATGTGACCAATCGCCTTAAAGTCAGTGTGGTCACCCCTGCTTGAGTGTAATTAGGTGTAGCAGCATGGGCATCTTTGCAGCTCTCTGCATTTGAGAAACACAATTGTTGGAAATAAAATACAACTTGCACAAGCTGCAGCATCTTGCATAGTGTATAAAATAAGGAGTGTTTGGGGTGAGAGTGGGGTTAAACATATTTTCAGGTCTACTATCTACTAAGCACAAATTCACCGTCTGTTGAAGATGTAACTGATGAATTTTGTTGATGGGAAAAAGAAAAAAAAAACTAAAAATCTTACCCGAGTGTGTATGTGCACCAAAACTGTGTAAGACTTTTCCATGGAGACTATACATGAACTACGCATTAAATTAAATGACAATGTAAGTAGTTTAGGTGCACTACTATTAGTTATACGTTTTAATAAATATTATTTTGTATAACTGCAAATATCTGCTTGCATACGTGTTGTATATGTATTCATGAACATGCAAATTATTTTTCTCAATAATATCTCTTTATATTAGTCAAAATATTAAGTTATGTTTCTTGTATGAAAAAATTATTCTATGAAATGTAACAATAATCGGGCACATGCCCTTTGCAGATGTAATCTTCTACCGTTTTCATTTACAATAAATGTGCTTTGTACTGTCCAGTAAATAGTCCAAAGACTCTCAGTAGAAAAGAGTCCGCATTGTCTTAATAATATAAGGGCCAACAAATGTGTCAATGTAACACCTTCCTTTCTAGGAACATTGCTGCGGAACTAATCTCATGCTGTGTGACACAGGTAAGACCATTGTCTATGAGAGCAATCGCACAGGGGCCTGAGAGAGAGGAAAATAAACCCAGGAGCGCGATCACGTTTCTAATGGAAACCCATTAGATAATTAGCTTTTCTCTTCACTGGGGAATAGCAGCACATCATAAGTCATGCATCTTTTTCTATTTGCTTTATAGTTTCAGTGACTGGCTGGCTTGTACCATTATTATACATTGATCATAGGAAAATTAGGATGTGGTAAAAACATATTTACACACACGGTTTGGGGAATTTCATAGCGAGACAGATGCCACCATTGTGGAGATGGGGAAGGTCTGAAGAAGCTATCCATTTTCAAAGAGAGCGCTGTGGTGTTTCCTTGGCTGCTGGAGAAATTGCAGCAGAAAAATATTAGGGTTGGAAAATAACTGCAGGGATAAAAATGACACCAATCTCTACCGTCTTCCTCAGGCTGGAAGTAGGGCTAGGAGTGAAGCTTCAGGGTAAGAAGGAATGGCACAAAGGTGCGAAAGAAGTGGTGAACCCACGCCTGGTGCCAGTATCGGAAAGCGAAGGCACAATGCTGACAACCTGATACGCTTTCCTACAGGACCACGCCCCTGCAGACGTCCACCAAGCGTAGCTGAAGTTGCATCCGAACAGCCCTCTTGCTGTGGCCGTGTCTGCCAGATGAGTAAGTACACAGAATGCTGCATGTATGACAGGTATGTGTCTGTGTGTTTGTAGTTCGGAAATAACCTCTTCACTTACATGGCTGTGTTTCCACATTACTTTACGATATGTTGAGCTTTCCCTAAACTGCTTGTCAATTATCAGTAACCGAAAAACATTTTTTTAAAATCTCAAACTGATGAATATAAGCTTTTTGTTGTTCCCAGGTCAAGGCAACCTCATTTCTCTCAGGAACTTGGATTCCGAGGCAATTTACCAATTTACTGATTTCCCCATTTCCTCCTAAATCAATGCCAGATTTTGGAATTTTGGCGGATGACTTTGACAAAAATAAATGCACACCTTCTGGATGTGGTTGTGTGTGTCCCTGTTTCCAACATTCCTCGCCTCCCCCGACTGACAAAGAGAAAGGAAACAGAACCAACGAAGAACCGGATCCTTGAGAAGTTCTGACCTATTTAATTCCTTTGAGCCGAGACCCCAGTAAGTGCTTATGCATTCAGAATCAGAGCGCCGATGCAAACAGGAAGACAGTCTCTAATGATTGAGAGAGCACGGTATGCAGTTGCATGCTGCCACTATTTGTAAATGTCTTTAAAATATGATCAAATGGTGGCTGGTGATGATCCTGCCTTTTAAAGCAACAAACAACTCCTGGTTCGCACACATTTGAGCCTTACATGTGAATGTGACTGTGTGTTTGGGTGTTTTGTAAGGGATCAGAGAAGCATTTAAATGCTTTACTTTATGGCAAAGAATCTCAACAACAAAACCAGGTGCATCAGAATGGCCCGCTGGCAGCTTGCATTGATTGACAGCTGGAGTCCTACAGGAAGTTCTCCTTTCCGTTTCTCTCCCAGTTACCTGTACCTGAGCGTACAGAGGAAGCAGCAGTGTCAGCAGATGTGAGCAGGAAGCAGGCGGCCTCCTTCTTGGCCTTGTCTCGCCCGCGGTGAAGGCGCAACGACCACTTGTCGCTCGGAGAAAGTGGCTGGGTGGGACTACAACCCTCCTCCTCGGACAGAACCACACTGGCATCTCCGTTCTGCTTAGAGTCTGAGAGAGGGAGAAACAATTTTACATCAATTAGGTGCTGGAACAATCCCCTATGTGAGACACTGATCAGAGTACCTGGGCAGAGATGGAGGGAGAGCGAAAGACAGGATGAGAGAGAGAGAGAAAGAGAGCGAGAGAGAGAGCGAGACAGAGAGAGAGCGAGAGAAATTGAAGGGGGTAAGAGAGAGACTATTTCCAGAGAGATCAACTAATAAACCTAATTTTATTAATTATTTGACTTAATTAATCGATGCTGTGGTCAGAAAAAAGCTTACTATGTCTCATAGCAGTGAGAAATCTTGGTTTAATGCAAGACCACTGTGAATAGTCTTCTGTGTATTGATACACACTTCTAATTGTATTATCGATTACACAAACTTGCCAAAACAATCAACACTTTTATGTGATACAGAGGTGCCAACCCAACACTGCCTACTTCTGCATTAAAATATATGGATACAGTTGTGTGTC
>JAOVYW010073396.1:4367-20104 GCA_025775045.1 Hiodon tergisus
CCTTCCCACAGAAGAGGATCCAGCTTGTATCTCCCTTCCCACAGAAGAGGATCCAGCTTGTATCTCCCTTCCCACAGTATCAGATACAGTTTTGTCTCTCATTTCCCAGTCTGATGAGATCTCCATCTCTGGAGACTGGCTATCTGGTTTTCTCCAGGTGTTTTCTGACTCCATGTCTGTGTTTTCACATTGCTGTCCTTTTTTCCTCTTCAGATCTTCAGAGCTGCTCTCATTTTTCCTTTTCAGTGATGGGATCTGCAAAACAATACAAAGTTGTGAAGTGCTTTCTTACCCTAAATTTAGATAGATCGCTTATAACAAGGGGAAAGAAATAGAATAAAATGTATGGAATTAGATTGCATTAGGTTTAAATAAACATTTAGCTTATCAAAATCCCATCAGTTACACAGGTGTGAGAAGTTGTCTTATAAATCACCTTCCTGGTAAATGTAGATTATTTTACCTGTGTCTCAATCAGTTTTTTTGTTTTTAACTCAATCCGCGAGCCCTGCATCAACTTGCGAATACCATCTAATGTGCGTTTGTTAATTGAGCCGATTTGAGGAACCTTTTTGGGGACTGCCTTTGGTTCACTTGTCTGAATATTTTGCAAACAGATCTTAATATCGGCTGTGATCCCAAATTTCTTTTTCAGTTGGCGATCCATCTCTGACTGGCTCTTATTTTCGGAGATGTTGGTGCCCTGAAAAAAAACAAAAAAAACCCAGATTGAATCTCCCTTAAACCACATCATCGCCATTATTTTCACAATGCTAACCCACTAGGTGTCATTGATTGTCATTATTTAGCTCCCACTTCTTTAGGAAAACTGCTAAGTCAAACGGATAATTGAAGACGATGACATGAAGGGACAAATCAGTGAACATGTGAGGTACAAAAACCCTTTAATTGTATGCAGGTTAATCCATTGAATATTTGTTGGATTTTAATGGTAAAATCACAGAGGTTTACCTGGTGTCATCAAACCATTTATTGCATGTTACTCAATAGTTTGCATGTGGACATGTCACAGGGTTGTTTCACCACATACAATTACAGTAATCACATATTTAAACACTGCTATCGTAACAACTGTCAATCAAACGTAAAAACATTCTAATTTCTATAATTTCTGCTCAAGAAAAAATATATATAAATTACCTCCTCAGTTATGGCAGGTGTTTCAGTAAATGATGTTTGTTGGTCTGCTCCTTCGTTTTGACTTATTTCTGCTACCTGTTCGCTCTCTTCCTCTAGGCCTGTTCCATTTTCTGGACTGCTTTCGTTTTCCTTGGAAGTTAACGATTCCATTTCTTGGCCAATCTCTTCTCCCCTTACCATTTCTGGGCTTGTTTTATTCTCCACTTCCTGACCAGTTAACTGAACTGTTGATTTTGGTGGAATGTATGAAACAAATATCACATTGGAGTCTTCATCGTCTTCCTCTGCAACACATGTACTTGAACTACCGGTCACAAATTCATCTGGAGTGTCATCATCACACAAGTCAATTATTTCATCCACTCCGTCATTGACAGAACAATGTCCCATGCTTTGCCTGGACGCTGTTGATATATGCAGTCCAGGCGAGGAGCAGGAAAGCTGGTTGGGAGATGATTTGTCTGTCTGGTTCACTCTCCCATCACCTATTGCACATTTGGAAGGGCTAGTAATGCTTCCACTGATCCTCTGGGTATGATCACTTAATTCAGGCATTTTTTTGGCCACAAAATATACTTTCCCATTGCACATGACCAAAGCATTGTCCTTTCCAGGTCCTATTGTTGATTTGTTGTCCAGGGAAGTGGACTTAGCCGCAGTGCTTTCCTCTTTGTCTTTCACCTTTTCCATCTGTGCAAGAGCTTTCAGAATCTCGGATGTCATAGAGGAGGAATTCTGAGGAACAAGGCATGGGGCGGCTGAATCGGAGTCTTCTTGAACGACCCATTTGATCGGAGTGACTGGGCCCTGGTAGTCCTTGGAAAGAGGCTTTGGGGGTAGGACAGGGCTCGCTCTCGGAGCTGAAGGCTGGCTTGAAGTTTTCGGCAATCGACTATACAAAACGGGTGCGGTCGGGGGTAATGGGCCCTGCGTTGGAGCCCCCAGCTTCATGGTGTTCACCGGAGACACGTACACGACAGTTGGCAGACTCGTCCCGCTGCCAGAGGCACCTGGACTGCTGCTGACTGGTGTAGTCAGTATCCGCTTTTTTATAGCCTGAGGAAGTGCAGAGGCTGGTAGGGTTTTCACCTGAGCATCCGGTGGGATTTGTAGATAATGTCCGTTTGGGAGCACTGGAGATTTCACAGCCACGGGCAGCTGTTTTTTATTCAAAAGTGTTATTGTTTTCCCACAATTCAGAACAGGCGTAGCCACTGGCATGGGGTTTTGGCCCACTTTAGTGGGGACTATAGGAACATGGACCCGTATCGGGGTGCCTGTTGACATAGTCACTCTTTCCTGATACCTTCCTGCTGTGGTGACGGGGTTGAGAACCACATTCACGTCCGAAGGCCTCTTCAGGACATACCCCCCGTTCAGAGCGGGCTGAAGAATAGGAAACCTGTTCTGTGAAACTGGAGCAGAGAAATGTATGGGACGTGTATACATTCTCTGGGATTGTACGTCAGGCTTTCTGTAAGCGCTGGGCAGATTACTTGGAGCCTCTGTTCTGACAAACTGCCCGTTGACTCGCTGAACTGGAATAAGCTTCATTACATTCTTCCCGTCAGCACCCACAGCTGGCATTGCTTGGTAAAACACACCGCTTCCGCTGGGGAAAAAGAGAAGGAATAGTTACATATGTTTTTCAACTTGAAAATACCCCCTAAAAAACCTGATAAGTAACATTACAGCAGTTTTACCAGTTCCAGACACTCTTCCGGAATAAGCTTGGAAAAGGTAACAAAATCCAAACACTTTTCTCTTAATAATTTATTAAACACTCTTATTAATAATGTATATACATTCACTGTAATAAGAATATATGAATGTACTGCTTTTTGCCAAAGGATCTATACGGTTTCAATTAAACTGGATGTTAAGAGTAATTTATTCATTTTGTTAAATGACTGCCTTTCCAGATCAAGTGGCTTAACCAGACCTCAGGAAAGCTCCTTTACCTACCGAGCCATTTGGAACTAGCCAACCAACTAATCAACCATGGGAATAGACTGAATTTGTTCATTTAGAACGATATGCTAAATCAAGCGTTTGGCAGATGTGCAATTGCAGATGTGAAAACATGCATAGCCTGCAGCCGTCCAGTTGGTACAAGAAAATGTCGGAACAAGAAAAAGAAAATAATAAATATTATTTTAAACACTGGAAAAATACACTTTTTAATGCAATTCATTTTGCATTCAAATGTGACTAGTCTGTAGTAAATGAAGGGGGAAAAAAAAAAACCATATTATGGAATGCTGTCCAAAACTGAAATTAAAGGCATCCTATAAATCAAAATGTTCACAGTTGGTAAACTAAAACTGTCCTAAAGCTAGCTATCCCCAGGTGGTTCAATATACTCCAGAGCAAAATTCCCATGGTCCAACATGTTTCAATTTTTTCCCCCCAAAGACAATAACACTACTGGGAATAGACTAAATTTGTTCATTTAGAACGATAAGCTAAATCAAGCATTTGACAGATGTGTAATTGCAGATGTGAAGACGTGCATAGCCTGCAGCCGTCCAGTCGGTACAAGAAAATGTTTGCCTCCATTACTACCAGTAATCTTTCACTTATGCAATTACAGCTCTTGGATCCAGTTGAAGCAACAGTGAAACCCTATGTGTTCTCGTCATTGCGTCAACTACAGCCCACGGGGCAGCTGCATTTTTAAAGTCATAAAATAATACAGCTAACTAATAGTCCCCCCTCTGCTAATCCACCCGTTTTTACTGCCACCTTCTGGACACACTTGGAATAAGACTACAATTGAATTCAACACTCGAATAACGGAATTAGCTGGCTGGCCAGCTACATTAGACAAGTGTTAAAAGTAATTAAACTACCATGTAGATTTCCATCTGTTTGGGTTTGTTCCACCTCACATTGGTAGTACAACCAGTTTAGGCACCGGTATAGAGAACTAGGTATGCATCCTGTAAAATGCCTCATTCTCATTCCATCACATCAATATCAAAGACAAAACTTATCAACCTTTGTCATTTTTGATGACCGGTCAATCAGTCCTCATACTGTTAGTAAAGCTGATTAGAAAGCAGACATATAGAACTATAAGTGACATGAATAATAAATGCATGACAGTAAGACAATCTGTAAATAGCCAGTCTAGTTCACTGACCATGTCTAGCTAACTAGCAATGAAATTACATTTATTTTCAGGACAACTACATTAATACACATTTATATAGGTTTTGTTGGCAGTCTTCAACGGGGCAATTTGATATAAACATTTATGAAAGAGTTAACTCCTTGTTTTTTCTCTTCCACTACGGTGCTAATATTGCGTTTACATTTCAGTCACTTACCAAATGCTCTTATTCAGAGCGGCGAACAAAAGTACTTACGAGCAATAAAAGACACTTAACCACCATGCCCTGCCAAACTGTAGCGCAGCAGCATTTCAACAGTGTGCTCTAGACTATTATAAATATTATTTTAAACACCGGGAAACTACACTTTTTAATGCAATTCATTAAATATAATTCATATTATTCATTTTAGTTAATATGGAGGAACTTTTTCTTACTATAAATACATCTGTACACCATTACAAATGAATATTCGTTCAACAAGACAATAGATAGCAATAGTTTTAAAAGGTTTGCGAATTAAAGCTTAGGTTTACTATACTGCTTTTTAAACCTTCACGACTGCATAATAGAATCGGGCAAGTATTTAAACGATAATGAAACGGTGTCTAACCGTTCACTTTAGCTTTGTAAATTATATTTTACCCGAATAATTACAATATTTTATGCAATTGTTATTTTGTCTCATCTTGTTTCAGTAGCTAACTTTGATTTAAGTCCGTGAAAATTAGTCTATGTCTGCTTAATTACCTTAATTTACTACACTAATCCTACTATAAAATGCGTCGTATTGATTACAGACCATAACTTTCTATAAAATAAATGACATAACAAGGAAAGTGTGGAATGTTTTCATCAACATTGCAGTGGAACAAAATATGACAGTAAGTAATGCGTTTTTTAAAATCTTACCTTGGATTTGCACCGGATGTTGCCATTTGTTTATCATTTTGTTTAATGGGCACTGAAACTTTCACCAAGTTATTCATCGCAATGGATTGAGTATCAGTTATGCTGGATATAGATATTTTGTGTTCGTTTAATAAGTTTGAACCGTTAGCTACGGCTAGCTATTTGGATAGTTCGATGTTGTTTGAATATCTCATTACGAGGTACACAATAGTTATCCAATCCTGTGGTCATCCATCGCGACGAAAAGGACGCTTATTCTTTCAGGATTCGAAAGTTTCATCTCTAAAGTAAATATCATCGTGTTTCCACGTTGCTGTGCTGTACCGTTAAAAAACACATTTTATAAAAATTAAAACTGCAGTACTCCGTTTCGCCTTTAGTTCTTCATAACATAATATGTTATGAAGAACTATTCGGAGAATAGCGAGAAATCCACAAGCTTCCGACCAAATCGACCGATAACTGCAGCACCTATAAAAAGAGAATACAAATATTTAGCTTTCAAAAGCACCAACAATTTTCGGTCAACGTATTTACATGATCTCTTGCCACTGCCTCTAGCTGTGTGATGTGTTTTTCTACATTTCCATTTTAAAACAATGCGCAAGATAAGCAATACAAAGGGAATTAACTCTTAATAATGTTGTATTGTAGTTGGCCGTTTCGTAAAGTATGAAATATATATTTGTTGAAAGCCTATATATTACACTCACCTCTACATGGACACTGTCGGGGAATTCGTTCTTTTTATTGGTTGGTCTCAGGTCCAGTTTAATTGCTAGAACTTTCGTTAATCAAACTAAAGCGTTTTGTGTACCACAATGCATAGCGTTTTCCGGTCAACCTGGTTGTAATGTAGAAATAACAAAGATTAAGAACATTACTTCCGGGATAATTCTGTCTTTTTCCGGTTTGAAATAGAGACATCTACAGATCAGCCGTGGAAGTTGTTTTCAGAGCTCGTGACAGTGATGCTGTCTAGCGATCGTCCAATTTTGAACATAGTTTCTAAAGCAGATCGATCGTCGTTCTCCTAAACCAATACATACTGCTAATGCAAGTAAAATTATAATTACCAAATATATAAAAGATGATAAACTTAGTGTATATTAACCAGTAGATTTAACCAGATGCCCTAAAGGAAATTCCCAAGACAATTTCATGTTGTAGGCATATTAGTACGTATATTTTATCAGTTTATTTTGCTAACGTTTAATCAAGACTCATCAATTATGAGGTCCATTGTTGTAAAAGCCACATTAATTGTGTAACATCCTGCACATCAAAGCAATGTATATACTGCCATCTAGCGACACTTCTTGATTTACTTTAACACGTCATAATAAAAATGCATACCAAATATAAACTAAAATCAACAGAATAGAGAGATCCGTTTTATTTTAATTGGTTAAATACCAGTGCGTTTACATTACTTGCAGATCATTTAGTCAATAATCGAATTGAGTACCGTCATTAAACCTGAGATGAAGAAACGCTTTAAGACACAGAAAATTACCGACTGGTAAGTTCCTTCAAGGCTTCTGTCACAACCTTCTACCAAATCATCAAATCTTTCGGTTAAATCAGGCTGATGTTCTGTGTAATTAGGTATTTTGTAGATCTCGTAAATATATGTAAATATGCTTATAATTTTGTGTAAATGGAATGGCTGTTAAAATGATGTATGAAATTTAAACATTTATACACTAAAAACAATACAACTGTCTAACGTAAAATACACAAAAAGAAAAGCCTGAAATAAGAAATTACTTTATTCACGTATACAATGCATCCAAGTCACTGATAACATGAAAGATTAATGTATGTGTTTAAACAAACGATGCTTCTATATATATATTCTTCCTACATTAAACTATTTAGTTT
The DNA here is from genome assembly GCA_025775045.1 of Hiodon tergisus. NCBI lineage: Eukaryota > Metazoa > Chordata > Actinopteri > Hiodontiformes > Hiodontidae > Hiodon > Hiodon tergisus. The sequence continues at coordinate 11,441 of JAOVYW010073396.1, forward strand.
TATTTGTGTGCGCTTATGTATTCATTAAATGTTGGAACGTCGACAGTTACATGATTAATTACAGGTAACCATGCAATTCGTATTTCAAACAGTACAATAGACAGTCCACAGCAACCCCAGTTTGCCAATAAATGCAGTGCTGAAACGGAATAATCACACCACAGATCTCAGAAGGCGCAAAAAACATTGGAATCGGTTTAGGTAACCTGTGGAAATTAAGCTCTTAACATATTTGCAGTATTTTACCAATACCACAAAACGTCATGCGTTTACTGTTGAAATCCACTACCCCAGGACCTCGTAAGCATGGTTCTCCACCAGGATGGATGTAGTGGTGATGCTGCTGCACCATGTCTCCAAGCGCTGCTTCATTCCTGCAATCTGATATATGGACACATCCTTCACACTCAAAATCCCAACAGCGCCACCTTTTATTTTGTATTAAAACGATACAACTTGGTCACTCCCATTCCAAACGTCATTTGAAATTACAGGTATCCTTAATCTGACATAGACCACACGAGTCACACCATCAAAAATAACTAGTACCAGTGTGAGATAATATACATTACAATGGGACAATTATTCTGGAGTAAAATGTCCAACAAGGGTCAAATTCACAAATTAATTTTTATATAGACACACGAACGCATAATAGTCCCGACAACCACATTTGTGTCAGCTACAACTAGCTTAAACGTCTGCCTTTGTCCACCTCACCTGCCCTAGGTCCATGACTCTCGGTTGCACCCAGGTCATGTTCACCTTGCCATCCACCTCGTCTATGCTTCCCCTCACCAGACCGTTGGATAAGGCTTTCATCACCAGCAGCTCCACCTTCCGGGGGAGGAGGGGGGATTTCCCATCAGTGTGCTTAGTTAACCAGTGGTGTTACTAATTTTCCAGGGCAGTATTCAAATGGCCAAGGTGCCGGAACTCTAGTTTTAGACTAATCATACAAGGAAAATTTACAAGCAAAGTACAAGCTGGGTCACCTCAGGTCTTCCTTCAATACTGCTCCACACATGCAAGTTACTTGGTAACCAAATAACGTTTGGTATTGCTGGCCCAGTCACCAGTTTCAAAACCCACTAGAGAACTAAAGTAGCAGTAGAAATTGCATTTATTTGTTATTGTTTATATACACTTAAAAAATGCTAAATTATGCTGTCAAAATTAACTGGACATGGCGTACAACCATCTGTCAAGTTAATTTCAACATCAAATTAGCCAGTTTATCCATGTGGAGTTACGGGCAAATAACGGCCTTACCTCGGTTAAAGGCAGCCTGGTTTCCACGGCAATCTCCTCAAAGGTAATGTGCCTATGATTTGCCGGTCGGGTGAAAATCATCTGTAAGGTAGCAGCCCCCACAATACATTTAATCTTACATTTGTTTTTCTCCAACTTGGATTAACAAGAACTTTTCGTTTCACAACACCATTCAATAATTTACACAATCAAAATATTAGCAGACGACATCAGTAATGCACGTGATTGGAGCGATCACATTTTTGATTTTTGTAATTTTGTGGGGGGAATCATCCCTACTACATCTCCTGGAAGACAGTGTGTGCAGGACCTGGTTCCAGCCAAGCACTTTGAAGGCATTTAAATCTAACTTGGCATTTCTCCTTTCTCACAGAGGTTGATGGCTATTTAAAAAGAGATTGACAACCTCCTAGACGTGGGTCCTCCAGGAGCAGAGATAACACTAAATAAAACACAGGATTCTTATACTTGCCAATCAAGTCGGGGCATTGCGTTCGAAATTCAAAACACATTTCAGCATTTAATTACCTCCATGAGGCACAGTAGCTGAAGTTTCTCTCGCAGTTTACTTTCATTGGCGGCCAGGTCAGTCTTAGAGACAAAAACAAGTCAGTATTCTACGGTTATAAAGATCTATGAAGGAGTGGCCTAGTCTGAGAAACACATTAAATGTCAGTAAAATTAAAATCTAAGCATAAATCTACCTGTGCCTCCCACAAGTTCTTGAGAAGGAAGAAGTCCTTGACACTTCCACGGTTGAAGGCATAGAGGGTGTCGATCAGCCACTGTTTCTCCCCATTTTGCAGTGTTTCCAGGATGGGGTGCATCAACTGAAATACATATTGTATTTCAGTTTAAAAATTAAAGGCTTACAATTTAATTACTTCGCAGATGGCTTTATCCAAAGCAACTCACAGCTTAATTTCTACATTTACACAGCCATACAGCTGGATATTTTACCGAAGCAGCTTAAACTTAAACCAGCAACCTTTCAGTTACAAGCCTTAACACCACCACCACTTCATATTTTGCAGACCTAACAGCTAGCAGCTGGTGGCTAAACCAGAATACCCCCCACCCTGACATAAAAAATGTTCATAATTAGAAAGTTCGCTGAATAGCTAACCCACCCATTTTAAAATAAATACAATTTTGATTGGCCAATAATTTTCAGTATTTTTAAACCCAATTTGGAATGATAGGAAATTTGAAAGCACATGCAATCATCAGTCTGATGAAAGTACTGAAAACTTACCCTCAAAAACAGGGGCAGTATATAAAATAAATATGCTTCCCGAGAAAGTCTGAGGTGTATTCAGTTTTCCCCAAAGTCTACCGCAGAGGCCTCCATCGTCTCCATCGATTGGTGAACGTGTCCCAACTCACCAGTTCCCCAAAGTTGTACACCCCCTCTCCAAGGAGAGCAGCCAGCCCCAGGGTGAAAGCCTCCTGCTGCTGGCAATCCACTGGACGGGACGGGACGGGACAGGATTAGTCCATCACCACTCATCATTACTACTAGGCATGAAAAACTCAGCAAATTCATGACACATAGTACGTCCAGCCAAGGGGAGAGGAAAATGAGACATGAAACCGCATCAGTCCGATAAAAACTTTAAATAGTGCCAGTTGATCGCCAAACGTTTACCCGAGAGCTCGGCCATGTCCACACAGCCCAGGTAGCGCAAAGCCTGCCTGTAGTAAGCAGCGTGTTCCCCCAACACCTGGTAGTAGCGGCTGGAAGTGCTGTAGAACCGACTGTGGACAGAAGTAACCCCTGGCAGAAGGTCCAGCATGCTCTCAACTTCCTCCAGGACTTTCTGGGTTTCAGTTCAAACACACATTACAACACTTGTTTCAGGGAGGGTAACTGGAGTGACCACTGGAAGGAAAACTAGCGTCACTACAAGGTGGCTCAGCTGGCGAAACAATCCAAATATTCCTATTAGAATAAAAAGTTTAAATGTATGAAATTATCCTTTTAAAATCTATAAATGTATACGAATTAAAATTAAATAATGCTAAATACGTAGGATCACTTACCGTTTCATTATTGTTCATTGAAATGTTATCGTAACTATCCACGTCCAATGTCAATTGTTATCAAATACAAAGCAAAAAGGCAGCGCACATTAAACTGCAGTTTAAAACATTATGAAGACCACTATTGGGTTGGAGTCCCAATACAGACCCATGCTAAACAACTCCCAATGGAAAGTGTGAGCTGTTGGGACTTGCTTGATTTGTTGATCAAGTAAAAAGAGTCTTGTAATTTGTAGATGTACTAGGAAAATTGCTAAAGTCACATCAAAAGTAAGAATCTAGTCCAATCACTTAGCTCAAAATTTCCGCAGTACTACAGCTACATGTAAAATAGTAACCAGTATTGAAGCACCTTTGAAAGAACATTGCTTTCCCAGGTACTGTACCTACTTTGGCTGCAGAAAGGTCTCCTGACTTCAGCTGAATGGATGCTATGGCATTCAGGCAAAGAATCACTGCTTCGTTGTTGCTCTTCACCTGTCAGGGAGCAAGAGAACATTACTAGTATGTAGGGCAGATGTCTCAGGTGCTGGAGAGCCCTAATCCAGTTGGGGTCTTTTCCACCAGTATTTCATGAGATTAGCAAAAACCTGTAAATGGCAATTAAATCCAGTTGCTTGTTCAACCAGGCCAAAACATTCGAACTGTGGGGTGTGGAATAGCATTTGTCTTTACTAAGCAACTAAAATACTAATTACTTATTTTGTGAGCAACAGGAATTCACATTTTCATGGTAATGGCAGTCCCCGTCATTCAGTTTAGTTCCTGATTGCCAGTAACTTTAGTAAGAAGAATACATGCAGGTGACTTTTTTATTTTGAGAATATGGATCAGTAATACAAAGATCAGAAGCTCGCTCTCTCTCCAAAAAAATGCAAAACACAGAAAGAAAAAAAAACATTGAAAATTAAAATACGATGGGTTTCTTAATATAAACTCACTACTCTCAAATCAAAAATCTTCTTGGAATTCAAATGTTTTCAATAATCTTAATGACCAACTGTTGTACAGCTGATCAAAACAATCGTACTGCACCCCCTAGCAAGTCCCAATTTCTTGTTTAAAACAAAGAATCTTCTAGACTTGCGACTCTCAAGGCTGGTCCTAGAAAACACCCATCCAGGTTTTCCCTCCCTTTATAAAACCATAAAACTTCAAGGTAGGAAGAAAAGGATAATTAGTTAAATCATGGCCAAAATTTGTTGATTCAAGCGACCAAGTGTTTAGCTCGAATTAACACCTGTAGACGCAGGATTTGGGATTTGCATTGCTTACATTTAACAAGTTTAAGGCAAAGAAAATGGTTTTGGCACAGAGAAAGAGCATTTATTTATCTAACCGCTAGATGGCAACACCTTCTTAACATTTTAGATCTTCAGAAATACGTTGGTGCTTTAGTTTGAAATTCTTACAATAATTTTTAAGTCCAACTCCCTTTTAAAAGCTAAAATGTGGTCTCAAAAAGCTTTTGATATGACCTAAACAATGAATGGGAAAAAATAATAAGGTACCTTTTCTTTGGATTTCTCAAGCAGTCCTATGGCATTTTTTGAATCTGTTAAAAGATTTAATTACAGCCTTGAGGGAGAAATCTGGATTTATCATGAACTTGCAATAATGTACCACTTTTAACGAGGTGGTAGATGTGTGTCACCATTACATTGTTACTCACCAGGGACCTGCTGTGTTGCCAGCAGGATAATTTCGGCAAGGGACAGTGGATTAATCCTGGGGGCAGGAGAATCACACAATATAAATCTCACATGCCCGATTCAGCCAATGTATATTCAAATATCCATCACCACATAATGAATGGATGGTTACACTAGGTCAGCACAAGACAACCTGTCATAAGCTTTAGTGGTTTGTCCAAGACTACAGACAGTGAACTACTTTCAGATGACACATTTGTCAATGTTTTATGCTCTACTTGCTCATTAATACTGCATTTTAACATATGTGGAGGAAAACCCACGAACAGCTTCTCAAAAACTAACCTGTGCTCAAAATCTTTGATGAAGTTTTCATACAACTTTCACGGGGAGAGAAAAAGAAAAAGAAGTTTAGCCTGAACCAGAACAGTCCTCAAAAACCAGGGCAAACTTCAGCTTGGTTAGAATAATTCTGTGAGGAGAACCCCCCCCCCATGCCACCGCCACACACTTAAAACCTTGGTAAGTACACTTAAGTACATAAAACATCAGCTTATCATGGTTCAGCAAAAACAAAACAACCCCATCCCCTAGTCGCAAGGATTACAGCAGAGGTTGCCCTCAGAGATTGAAGCAGGCAATAAAAGTAACTCCTGGGGGCACAGACCTTCAAAACCCTGTCTCCAGAGATCATAGCTGGGCTCTGCACAAAGTCCAACAGCTCCTCAGTGAGCTGATGCCACAGCCTATGGAGGGTGGAACAGGTATTTAAATAAAACGAAAAACCGGACTTGCAATACAGACTGAAATCTAAACGATAACGCGCACGTTGTGTCATTATAGTTCAATCAAAACACAGATGTCGTTCATGGACTAAAACCTCATTGGGACCTTTTACCTACCTCTTCTTATAAAAGGTCTCCATTTTCGTCCACTTGTCCGCCTCCTTATCACCATATTGAGCTCGTTGCTCCCGCAGGTAGACAACGACATCCATTCCCGACATGACTGAAACGAAAAGCATGTAAATGTAAATTAAACTAATGTTTGCTCCAAAACGGGAAAATCCGTTCCTTTTCCGAAACCCAGAAATGTACAGCCATTCCAATGCTACACATAGCATCTATGGTCTATATCAATAGCCCAAAATTAGTTGTATAAAAGAGGCCTAGCCGTTTTAAATTATTTAAAAAACCGTTATGACAAATAACTATCTTTTGAACACATAAACTCACACCATAAAAGAATGCTCAACCGCAAATCATTATAAAACTATCGATTTCTAATCCAGAAAAATACAGTAGCTATACAAGAAAATCAATTTATAATAACTGACCAGAAAACTAAAGTTTGCCACTATTAGGCCGGTGTGACGTAAACCAATTGATTAGTTCGCTGAGCTGGTTAACAACGTACTTTGTTATAATTCCTACAGAAAGCGACTCACTGAAGTGCACTTTGATTAGGCTATTTTGATACCGCGACTGTAATTCTTACATTACCTTATAGAAGCGTTTACAGGTTTTAGTTTATATTTTTAAAAATTGTTTTTAAAAAAAGACCTACACGTTGATTACCAGGCGATCCAAATTCCTGTAGAAAACGAAAAACGGAAGGGCATATAGCATTTATCTCGACTTGACCGCCCCCTAGTGGACCAGTGGTTCACCTTCCAATAAAACTCAATACAATAATTGTGATAACCATTGTATTTTACGTGAGCAAATTGTCAGTTTTTACATTACAGCAGGTGTCACTTTTCATTTGGAACAGTTCTGTGAAATGTTTCAAAATGTGTTTAACCCTAATGTTATCCTCAAATTTACTAACATATTTTATCTTTGGGGCCATCAATGTACACCTCCTCAGAAAGCAGGGCAGGTACAGTTTTATACAAAAGTTTGGGCACCCCTCTAAGACTGCATGATAATTTGCTCTGTTTTTTTAAGAACAGATCGTAGTGATATGCCATTCAACTTCTAGAGAAAGCTGGATGATGTGATGTTTTTCAGACAAAAATTCAGTACTGAGTCAAATGTGAAAAATGTGCAAAGGTTTGGGCACCCTTTCAATTGATTTGTGTTGATTTGAATACCTGTAGTCACTTAATGCTGATTGACTGCAACTCAAAAATGATTTGATTGGCTCAATGAACATTAGACTGAAAACACAGGTGCAACCAATCATGACAAAGGATATTAAAGGTAGCTAATTGCTAGTTGTGCTTCTCTTTGATTCTCTACTGGAAAGTAGCAACATGGGAACCCCCCCGTGACTTAAAAACTAGGATAATTCATAAAGATGAATTAGGAGAAGGATACAAAATGTTATCACAAAGGTTTAAGGTCTCTGTCCCCACAGTCAGAAATATAGATAGAAAATGGAGGAGCACAGGAAGAGTCCATGTGAAGGAAAGGTAGGCCGAGAAAAAGATCAGATTGGCAAAGAATGGTTAGAATGGTCGCAGACAAACCACAGACCACCTCCAAAGAGCTCCAAGAACATCTTACTGCTGATGGTGTCGTTGTACATCATTCCACAGTCCAGCGCACTTTGCACAAGGAACAACTTAATGGAAGGGGGATCCGGAAAAAGCCTTTTCTGTGTACTGCCATCAAGCAGAGTCGTTTGAGGTATGCAAAGGCTGCCCATGCTCAGAAACCATCAAACCTGACTGAACTGGAGACATTTTGCAAGGAAGAATGGTCCAAAATACCGGCAGCCAGAATTCAGGGACTTATCGGTGGCTATCGACAACAGACGGTTATTTCAGCAAAAGGAAGCTCTGCTAAATATTGAAGTGCCCAAATTTTTGCACCTGTCTGTTTTTTTTATGACTCACATTGCGTTGTTTCTGTTGACTCAAATGTTATTTCAGAACTGAAATGTTACTGTTTCCATAAGGTATAAATTATATCCAAATGAAGTTGCTGCTTTGAAAGCCCAGTAGATCATCAACTGAAATTATAATTATCAGGGGTGCCCAAACATTTGCATAAAACTGTATATATGCAATATTGTGCTGGGAAACCTTGGGTCCTGCCATTCATGTGGATGTTACTTTGACACGTACCACCTACCAAAGCATTGTTGCAGACCATGTACACCATTTCATGGCAACGATATTCCCTGATGACATTGGCCTCTTTCAGCAGGATAATGCGCCCTGCCACAAAGCAAAAATGGTTCAGGAATGGTTTGAGGAACACAACCTGTTCAAGGTGTTGACTACAAATTCCCCAGATCTCAATCCAATCGAGCATCTGTGGGATGTACTGGACGAACAAGTCTGATCCATGTAGGCCCCACCTCGCAACTTATAGGACTTAAAGGATCTGCTGCTAGCTTCTTGGTGCCAGATACCCCAGCACACCGTCAGAGGTCTAGTGGAGTCCATGCCTCGACGGGTCAGGGCTGCTTTGGGGGCAAAAGGAGGACCTACAAAATATTAGGCAGGTGGTCATCATTTTATGGCTGGTGTGCGCATGTGTGTGTGTGTGCACACGCGCACTATATGGACAAAAGTATTGGGACACCTATACGTTACACCTACAGGAGCTTATGACATCCCATTCTAAATCCATATGCATTATCAAGTTGGTCCCCCCCTTTGCAGCTAAAACAGCTTTCACTCTTCTGGGAAGGCTTTCTACAAGATTTTGGAGTGTGTCTGTTGGAATTTTTGCCCATTCTTCCA